>JBBPPG010000002.1:0-232238 GCA_038091855.1 Leccinellum luteum | reverse complement strand
CTAGGAGAACGATCCAGTCGGGTGTATGCGTCGGGGAGGGCGGACATGGGGAGGGGCGCAAGCGACGAGGGGGTGGGGCGGGGAGCGGGGCGGGAGAAGGAGAAGGCGCACTTTGGACCGGTGACAGTCGTAATTATTATTTTATTTTTTCACTCAGCCACTTCATTACTTATGATGGTGTTCGCTTCGCGTTTTTCCTCCACATGCAGCCCGCGAGTGAGCAAATTTCGCCCTCCCTCCACGAAAAGAGCGCCGTAAAAGACGTCTTCGAGGATGACGAGCACCATCAGATCCGCTACAAGACCCTCAGCTGGCAGGTCCGCGCGCGCGTTCACTTCACCGCGTATATCTCGCTCATTCGTCATAGTTCGTCTCCTTGCTCATGATAGCAGAGATCGTAAGCAACGGAATACCCTCCCTTCCCAACACTCTCACCGTAGTGGGCATGTCGACTCATTTGTCTTTGACCTATCTCTCACTATCTCAAAGGCATCGTACCAGCTCTCATCCTTGTCGTGTTCTTGGGCGTGTTTGGTCTTTTCACCGCCAAGCTGCTCATAGACTTTAAGCTAAACCATCCTAATGTGCACACTATGGGTCTGTCTTCCACAATTTTCCCCTTCACCGTTCCGCCCCATTCATCGACCCTGCAGGAGACGCGGGATATATCCTCTTCGGTCCGATCGGCCGCGAAATACTCCTCGCGGGAACAATCATTTTTTCTGTTTCCGTCGCCGTAAGTACATTATTGCAGCCGTCTCTGTCTCCACCCATCCTTGTTCAGGGTGCTGTATTCCTCAGCGGCCAACAGGCCTTGTCTACACTTTCCGACGGCCGACTGTGTAGCACTTATTTCGTACTAATCTGTGGTGCAATAGCGTTGCTCATTTCACTTCCTCGCACTTTGGACCGCTTGACGTGGATGGCTTTTCTGAGCGCTGCCACAATTACCATCGCAGGTGTGTTATCCATGATTGGTGCTGGAACGAACCCATTGCCCGGTCGCGTGATCAGTGCCACGATCCCAACCAGCTTTGAAAACGCATTCGTATCCATCACCAATCCTGTGAGTCATCCTCCTTCCCGGAAATTGTTGGTGTTGACCACACCCAAATAGGTATATGCTTATGCGGGTACGTGTCGTCTACGCACGGAAATACGCCAGTTCATAGTTCACAGGTCATGTCATGTGCGCGACGTGGATAAGTTCACAGCCCAAGCACCCTCTGACCATGCTTTTAGGTTCTTCATGTTGATTTCGGAGATGAAGCGACCGCAGGATGCTATTAAGGTTTTTTTCAGAATACCAGGTATCTAACAATCAAGGTACTGAGAGACGTTGCAGGCTGCATGGTGTTTGCAAGGATTTGCGACCGTCTTTTACACCGTATACTGCATCGTCAACTATATTTATATCGGCAACTCCACTCAATCTCCTAATTTCTTTTCCTTGCCCCCCAGATGGGCAAAGGTATGCTTTGGAATCGCGTTCTTCAACTTTATGTTGTGCGTGTACCAGATCTGTTTCTTGTCCGTCCTCACACCCGAATTGTGTTCGACAGTGCAGGGGGGATTTACGTGCACACGGCTGCGAAGGTCATATTCGTTCGACTCTTCCGACATTCTAAACATGTTCATTCGCACACAATCCTCGGTTGGACGGTTTGGACTTTACTATGCCTCATCAGTGTCGTTATTGGCGTGGTCTTGGCCGTTGCAGTTCCGATTTTCTCGTATCTCATTGGGGTTATAGCTGCACTGTTTGCGGTGTGGTACACCTATGGTCTGGCTGGATTCTTCTGGCTATTTGACGCATATCACCTCAAGGGAGGGATGGACGGCTTTAGGCGGAGGCCAGTTGGGACGGTGCTTGCTGTGGCGACGATTTTAGTGGGTGCATTCATCTGTGTCGCCGGAACATACGTATTCGTCAAGGAATGTGGATTCCGGTTGAATCTGCAGTTGCCGAAATTAACGTCGCTTTGCAGTCAATTTACCAATCTTACGCAGCAGGCACAATCGGCAAACCGTTCGTCTGCTGAGTAGTGTATACCCAACACGTGATTTCGGAAATTGAGCTGCGGAAGTCGGACTTTGTCGTAGTCATCAGTTTACATGCGTCTTGCCGCTGTCTTGCGCATGCGTTTGCTGTTCATGAGGCTGTCGTTCAAATAGACTACCATTGAACGTCTCAGCATACACCTTATACTCTGTCATGACCGTCCATGCCTCCCATCCGCTCTACCATCTTCCCATCAGCTCAAGGCCCCTTAGGACATGGACACAGACCTTGCATGGGTTGCTCTCCCTGTCGCTGTTCTTTTCAGGTTGCTTCATGATCCATGGATTCCAACTATTTTTTCTTTTGCCGCTGAAGCTCATGCCGGGTCCTTATTCATGTAAGCTATATGACGAGGGGGTTAGGTTCACAAAGGGTGCTTTTGCAATCCTGCTTAGTGCGTCACTCTTAGAATTGCCATGTGACACGTGTGAGAGAGCCAATACTATTTTGACATTTGCAGACCTGATGAATCAGTGGTTCGCTCCGACCAAATTGTCCATCACCTTTGAAACTGAGGGCCAGGGCAAGCTCACTGAGGAAGATATTCGGTACCTTGTGGAACGCGATGCATCGGGAAAGGTCACCGCTTTGCACCTGCCTCCAAAGTCCGTCATCATTTCGAATCACCAGGTAGGCATGTCGTCATGGCATGAATGTTTGCTGATCCAGCTGTGGTACTAGGTTTACTCCGACTGGCTGTATATCTGGTGCTTACTGTACTTTGCGCGCCTCCACAATGACGTCTTCATAGTCTTGAAAAAGAGTTTCAAATGGGTGCCTATTTTGGGGCCGGTACGTTTGCCACAGGTCAGCTGGCAAGTTACTAAATTTACTGCAGGCCATGCAGATTTTTAGGTTCATCTTCCTCGCTCGTTCATGGGCACACGATAAGCTCCAGCTAGCGAGGCAACTTTCCAAACTTGGAATGAAGGCACAGGAGGAAGACAAACCTTTTATATTCCTTATGTTTCCTGAGGGGACCCTTGTAAGCCGAGACACACGACCGATCAGCAACAGGTATGCAGAGAAGATGGGGATTGTACGTCGAGGCATTCCCTCCCTTTCACCTGGCTAACGGTTACTGTGTAGCCAGACCTTAATAACGCACTCCTTCCCCGTTCAACGGGGCTCCATTACAGCTTGCGTTCACTCGCCCCTCGACTACCCGAGCTCAGATTGCTTGATATGACAATAATTTATCCAGGTAAAGGATGATGCAAGCTCTTGAGGAACATGAAATCTCACTGTCCCCCCTGTAAGGTATTCCGCCCAAGGGGTATGGACAGTCTTATTACACCCTGCGATCGATATTTTGTGATCGTGTGCCTCCCCCGGTCGTTCACATTCACCTGCGCATGTTCGATGTCGCCGAAGATGTGCCCATAGGAAACATCTCGGAACCAGTTAGCGCAAACGGGTCCGCGGACAGCCCTGCCAAACTTGAGCTCTCTGAATGCGAGAAGACTGCATTTGACACGTGGCTCCAAAAGTTATGGTCCGAGAAGGATGACTATATCACCAAGTTCTTGGAGACGGGTAAAACCCTCGGTGATCAGAGTCCAGTGGAAATTCCTTTGGAGCTGCGAGAAACGTCGGAAATTGCTCAAGCTTACTGTTTCTTCGCGCCATTATTTATGGTATACTGGTGCAAGAAGCTCATGGACTTCGTGTTTTAGTAGACATTTTAGCATATTGTATTGTGTAATGGCACGTAGAGGAACGAGTACGGGATAAGCCTAATGTGTTGCCATCAAGATGACTTTTGAGCATGTTGCAGCTGTTGTTGTCGCTGGATCTGGCCGAGCAGGAATTCGCTAGTGTCCACAAAGCGGTCTATGCAGTTCACGATGCATGCTTCCTCGCCACGAGCGAAACGACTGCCGGGAGCCCCGGTGATACATCTGTTAAAATATGAGCAGGGGGCTTACGGGGGGAGGGAGAAATGGTTCAACTTGTCCCAACACATGCTGGTGAAGGCAAGGAGCTGGCTATGGGCTTGCGCCTGTCTCTGGCCCTGCACAAGAGCGGACTGTATTTCCTTCTGGAGAGGAATGGTAAACGGGTTCAAGGAAGTGAAGGCCAAGACACACCTTGCTCGTGTCGTCGAAGCCCAGGCCATCCATTGCACTGAGAGCCTCTGAAGAGTTCTTGGAATCCATCACGAGCAGGGGAAAGTGTTGAAGTGCCGAGCTGCGTTGGGACCGTGAGCAAAAGAGTAATTACGTGATGTCCACGGCGTGTGTGCAAGTTCGTAGTCGTCGATACCAGCGACGGAGGCCATTGTTCGTGTCGCCGAGCAACATGTCGGACGCTGGCCACGTTGACCCACTTGGCCGCACGGCGGTAGGACCGCCAGCGGGACCACTGGACGGCGCCAATGTCTGGAATCGTGCGAACTCGCGGGAGTGTAGTAACACTTTGAGGCTAGTCGATCGCCCGCCTCACGCCGCACGGCCTCGTGTCTCCCATGATATCCACCCTCGACCCTTCTAGTTGGCCGCGCGAGCCTGCTCCGCTGTGAGTGTCCATTCCAGTTCCTCTGTAGTTCTCGCTCACCACCACCATTGGTTAGCGTGGGGTACCTCAGTCGTAAGGCACTTCCCATCAAGCGCAACGATGCTGAGCCACTCACCCGCGAGGATGTCCAGTTCGATCTTCTCGACCACATCTTCTCAGACACCAAACCCGTCTTCACTAGCCAAACACCGGGCACTTCCCCCAAGGTTAACTTCCGCGATCTCTACGTCAACGCCTTGTACCACTCCAGCAAATGCTCAAAGGTCCTCAAGGATAAAATGGTCGAGAAGCCTGCCTTTGCGGTCGAACTGGCCAAGATCTCCTTGCTGACGAACGTGGGACGCATCAACACAACAATGGCATGTATGCATGGCCGCCACCGATCGCACATGACCACTTGATCTCACCATGCCCCTAGTCTTTCCGGAAATGAAGACTGCGCTCAGGACCTACCATCCCGTCCCGTCTTTGCAGAAGACAGACGGTAACGCTCAGGATGCGCCCCGCATCAAGAATTGTCTGAAAGCAGCCCTCCTTCCTTCAGAGCTCAGGTCGATGCCACCATCTACCCCAGAAGAGATTCTCAACAAGAGCGTGCGTATTCGTCCTCTTTACCCCCATCCAAGTTTCACAGCGAGCCGTTCAGCGTGCACGTCAACTTCCTCCGACGAGTGTAGTTAATTTGGTTTTCGTTCTCGCGAATCATGCCGCTGTGAGTTCCTTCTCATAGGACAAGGTACGAGTCTTGCTGACTTGACAAGCCCCTCGCTCCCACTCATTTTGACTCGCCACTGAACTTCCTCGATCTCTTTCTTCCAATCAACATATCCTCCGCTGATCGAGCGAGGGCCTTTCTTTGGCTAGTATTTCATTACCTCGAGGGTCCTGATCAGCCGAATCCCTACGACGACGAGTACTCTAGCCAGAACCCTGGAAAAGTTCCATGGCTGAGACGTCTGACTGATGCCGAGTTGGCCGAAGAGAATGTCGACACTGAAGAAGAAATCGAGTGGGGGAGAACCATGTCTGCCGAACGTAATATATTTTTGCAGCGCCTAGTGAATTCCCTTGAAAATGAAAAGAAGGCGAAAAACGTAGTCGCGCCGTCGTCGTCGTCATCGCAGCAGAGAGGTACTATCCTAGCAGTCACTGATCTGCGAGCCACTTACTGACAGGGCACAGTGGCAGAATCCAGTTCACACCGTTCCCGTCCATCAAAGCAACCTCAAGATGGTCCCCGAGAGAAGCCTTATATTCACTATTTGCCCCCTCCACGACCTGCACCGCATACAGGTCAGTTGAACGAATTTAATGCCCTGATTATCCTTCAAAAGCTCCAACAGAGAGACCCGCCGGTAATGGTTCGCGTGGACCACAGCGGTCCATGCTCGAGCGTGAGTACCTGGTATCAGCGTCTTGTGTTTATTGGGTGTCATCTACGAACAGACGCTTGGCATGTCGTGACATCTACAGACCCCCTCGCAGATTCAGATGAAGAATTGATGGATGAATACGTCAGAACTGACTATAGTGAGTTCATGGAATTAATCCCTTGGGCACGACTCTTGATGGCCATTTCAGACCAACGCGTTGCCGTTATTGCTCGGCTTCGTGGAAAAGCACCAACACCACCCCCCGACGTCACTTCAGCCATTACTGATAGCCGGGAACACCGATGGCGAACCGTACAATCATGGAAATAATCCAGAACGATGCGGCCACACACATATCAGAGAATACCTGAGCCAAGTACGCCCAAGAATACAGCCGTAACCGTGTATTACCTGTCGATTGTACTTGGCGTATGGTAACCAAACAAATAGTTGAACCAAGATCACCCCTGTTACTTGTAAACTGTCCGGAACTTTATCGGTCAAACACTGAAACTTTGGTCAAAAATCAATTATTGCCCGTCTCTCCCACGTTACATCATTATACCCATCTTAAAGGACAGACTCATCTGACGTTAAATCATGACAGGTTCTGATGCTCCATAATGCTTAATTATAAACTTCGGTCGCGATGGGCATACGACATAACAAATGGATTGCCTCTAGCTAAAAAGACACAAGATCGCCCAAATAGCATATACCGGTCCAGGAAGTCAGCAAGTACTTGGCGTGCTGAACAGCCCTGTAACCACGCCGTCTGGTTGCGTAAACCACCCCTCGACAACACGATCAAAGCCGATTTGCCGCACAGCGTGGTCGGGACACAACGTCCCTTCACTGCAATGCTTGTCTGTTTGCATTCATGATGGCCGGGGCCAGAAAGGGGGGAACCACGACGGGTCATGATCATGCTTGACAGTCCCATCACGAAGTACTGGTAGCATTGTGAATGGCGCAACGTTGGTTGAGCTCATGATTGGATGTTGTGAGGGGATGACATGCTGAGCGAGGGCAATGCCGAACGTTCTATCATGTACAGCGAGGGATAACAGACAAGCTTGACCTAATCGTCCGTAGAATGAGGGTGACAATCTCGATGCTCTCAGGCGATCTGGCAAACAAGACCGAGAACAATTCCTTCTAATAGACATGTGCGCTGGCTTCAGAGGTACAAAGAAGGCGAGGCACGTCTTGATTTCATCGTCATAGGAGGAGGGGACTTCAAGTTCGTAAAAGGCTGTATGGAGAGGGTAAGGCCGAATTCTGCTTGTTCATTCGACCCCAGGTTCGGGGAGAAACCGACGAGTGCCTCATCCGCAGAATCTTTTGCCACAGCTCCGGATTCAAAAGCACGAGGCAAAATAGGACAGATCGGTGACTTTAGGGGTGCATCACAGACGACAGCTTTGACTCTAGACAGGAAAACCGCGCGTCGCTCGACTGTCCTCGAGTTTCCTGTGAATAAATACCTTGCAGCAATACGAGAAAGCACATACGCTGTTTGAGTCTCTGATTCTTGAGTACCAACTCCTTGCGTAGACCGGGCGTCATCTGCATCCCCAGCCTGGCTCTCTGGTCACGCGATAGACTGAGCAACGAATCGAGCTGGTCCCGGCCAAGTCCCCTCTGAGAATCTGTGGGGCGCAAAGGGGAGGACCGCCAAGGCAATGTGATAGGCGGCACCGACAACCATTTCGCTCTGTACGCATCATCGTCTGCATCTGGCTTTGAGGAGGGAATCGGGGAATAGGGTTCCGGGTAGACCTTCACCTGGGGTGCAGGAGTGATACGTATAGAAGGAATAGGTGGACTGGTCGATAGCATGAGTGAAAGCGACCTGCGCCGATGAGATTATTTATGTAAAAAGGAGTGGTCGCAGTAGAAAGGAGGACAAGGAGCGACGAGGAAAGGGGAAATTCGTGAAAGTATCTTCAGCTCGCACAGCGAGCTGTAAACAACAAAAAAAGAGATGAAGCCTGAGCAGAGCACATTGATGGGAAACGATTATTAGTAGGATGATCCAAAACACGTTTACGTCCCTACTACCGCCGATCGTTTCCGAATATTGCCAAGTTGAGTCTCACTTCCGAGTCATCAAATCAGCAGAGGATGGATCCGGGCTCAATCGATATCAGGGTACGGCGTTCATAATACTCATCGAAACAGTTGAGCCCTACAGCATGGATGCAAAGGATCGCCTCGACGAGGCCAGCCAACTCAAGCTTGAAGGGAACGAGTCGTTCAAGGCAGCCAAGTGGAACGAAGCCCTAGTATCATACAGAACAGCGCTTAGCCACTTGCCTCCGCAAAAACGATCAACTGAGCCAGATCGTGATCATGATGTCCACGAAGATCCCCCGGGACCTAGCCAACAGCCATCAGATCCCAGTCCGGCTGCCGTGACAGATATCCCGAATCAATTGCACCCAGAGTGCGCGAAAGCAAGGGCAGTGTTGTATGCGAATATTGCTGCATGCCTATCTAAGATGGTGAGCTGTCCGAGTTTTGTCCGTTAACCGTTCTCATCAGGGGCAACTGGACAGGAAGACCACAAAGGGGTTGTAGATGCGTGTTCTCGAGGCAAGTCCGTTTATCTTACAAGCCCATCATCATTCTAGACACCAGATTTCAGCTCTCGACGATGACCCACACTATGTCAAAGCACTGCAGCGAAGGGCAACATCCAACGACAAGATTGGCACATGGTCATCCCTCTCCAGCGCTCAGCAAGGTCATTCTCTCTCCGAGTCGCATCAAGCTTCAGCTTGTAACCCTCACTGACAAAACAATCAGATCTCAAGCTGTTGCTAGAGTTGCTTCCCCCCAACTCAGCAGAACTGACACAGACAAGGAAAACTCTCCAATCCCTAGAGCCCCGCGTACGAGCAGCTCAAGAAAGAGAGACAGCTGAGATGATGGACAAGTTGAAAGGTCTCGGAAATAACATCCTCGGTATGCCTCTCATTTCCTGGTACTCTCGTTGTCAAAGCGGCTGGCAGCTCTAATGATTCTCTAATACTTATATTTCCTAGGAAAATTCGGGCTTTCCACCGACAATTTTAAGTTTGATCCGAATGGTCAAGGTGGTTACTCGATGAACTTTGTTCGATGATGTTTGAAGACGGCACGTTGATGTGTACATACCATTCACGTAGGAGTGGTTCGTTAGTTCGCTAGATCGTTCGTTTCTTGGCCATCGCGTTCATCAACATATGTGCCTTCACGAGCGAAGATATGGAATCTACTGAAGGGAAACACCTGTTAAGAGGCATTAAGAGTTTCCTGTGCAATATACCGCAGGCAACATACCCTGGCAATAATTCTACCTCTTACTAAACCCATCGAGACAGGGCCATAGTCTCTCGAGTCAGTCGAACACGCCGCGTTATCCCCTGCTATCCAGATGTGACCTTTTGGAACGATGACATGTTCATCCGACGGAGCTTTCAAACCTGTTGGATCGACGCATACAATGTCACCTGGGAGGCCAATGATCCGTTTACAGATGATTCTGTTTGGTTTGAGGGGCGATTTGAGCGAAATCAGTTCTCCTCGAGTCAAGTTATACGGCGCGAGCCGGTGCGACACGATACTTTCAATAGCAATTTCTCCCGAGTTCTCGAAGGTAGGAAGCATGGACGGGCCATCCGTCTGGCTATATCATCAACATCAGAGAAGAAGCGGGCTGCAGTAGACATACCAAGCAAGGGCTTCCGACATATTCTTTAAAGAGATGGAGGAGACAGACGATATTGACGGCCTGTGTCGTTGTACCGAGTCAGCGGTGGTTCGGTTGGGACCGAATAGTCCTACATGTAAACATCCCACTGCAACATTTTTTAGCAGTTTGAGCCGGGGAGCATGAAAAAACGAGAGATGGGTCATTGACAGAATGTGGCGAGTAATAAGATGCGCGTGGTGTGGTTTCAAGCTCTAATTTTGCCCTGAACCCTGCGCATCTGACATCGATATCCTCGAACACTCGGGCTGGGTCATACACAATTAATTTCTGCCCCTCTCAAGTTCTTTGATCATCATGTCGTTCAAAAGGACACCTGGGATGCCACGGCTAACTGCCGAGGACATGAACCGCATAACCTACTCGGGAGCAGCAAAACTTAAAGAAGAGAGGACACGTCCAGATGGCCAACCAGACAAGTTGGATTTCAGTATTTTCCCGACATGTTTCGCCTGTGATGGGCCTATGTCACAAAAGGTAACGAATCTGTTCGAGTACTCGGTATCTGCTGCTTGCTTATTCGTGATCGATAGCCGTTGGTCTGCTCGGCGTGCAAGTCTGCTGTTTACTGCTCAAAAAAGGTGTGTCCAGTTTACCCCTGCGAATCGGTGTCGCCGAGACTAGCTGCGTTGCAGTGCCAAGTCAAGGATTGGAAAGCCGGGCGACTTGGCACCGAAGGTCACAAGTTTTTTTGCGAGAAAAACAAGGTGGGTAACGTTAAGATGAACTTGAAGCGTGGGACCGCTATATTGTGCATCCCGTACAGCGTCACATGCTGAGGATACCCCAAGTACGAGCCATTCTCAAGTTGTTTCCTTGGGGGAAAGTCGAATCGGATGGCACCTTTGCCGAGCCGATCGTTCGTGCCTACTATGGTGTCCTGGGAGCTAATGGCTATGGATACTGGAGTGAAGCAGGCGGGAGCGCACCTCATCAGCTTCAACCGAACACCCTTGGTAACCACGACAGTCCGCTTGGCGTCGGTCCAGTTGCACATTATCAGGATGGATATTTGCTTCTTCTTGATCAGCACCTCGACGAGAAGGCGGGATGGAAACTCGAAGATAGACTAATTCCTAAGTTGCAATTTGAACCTGGTCGTGAACCGCCAATTGCATCCTCGGTTAACGTGGTTGACTGGAACTCGTGGTACCAATGGCGTTCTTTGCCTTTCGAATCTCCTGCCGCAATCATCATGCACTATCCCCTCACCGTGTATCATTTGCTAGTCAACGTTTTAAATGTCGCGAGTCCAAGTCGTGGGTCTCCCGAGCAGCGACAAAGGCTTCATATCCACTATCTTGGAGCGGAAGTTGAGCTCAATATGCTTCCTCTGTGAGTGTCTCCGCTACCCCAGTCTTCTTCGGGTCTCGACGGTATTGGCAGCTTCTCGGAGTTGGCATTGTTGCTGCCATACACCGACATCAAGATTACGTTTTTCGGTTACGCTGTGCACACCATAGTGCAAAAAGCAACGAAGAAAAGTATTGCTGGAAAGGCCAAACGAATGGAGCCAGTTTACACATACGAGGGGCCTAAATCCATGGGTCAGAGCACCTTGACGATGTACCTTGATGGGGAGCATGAAAACTGGGATCCACGCTTCGCCTCACTCCTCCCTGACGCCATCATAGGCCTCAATGCCGGATTGCTCAGCTACAAGGCTTGGGCATCCGTTGTTCTGTTTTGCCACGTAGAGGATACGCCCTTTGGCGTGACAGAGTATGCCGAGCAATCCGCCGAAGTGCAAAGGGACTCGTTCGCCAAGATAATCCATCATGCGATTCCAAGTTTAGCGCCACGGATGGGCACGGCTCAACTGGAGGATTTAGTGAGACCACGACAATACCCAGTCGAGTTTAATCCTTTCCAGCGACCGGGTCAACGGCCCATAAGTGCCACACGTCTTCCAAACGCTTCCAACGGGTTCACCATCAGGATCATCGGAAGGGATTCTGTAGAGGCCAGAAAGATGGATGGTATAGTCCGGGAGTTCGAGTCTGGGTCACATAGGCACGCTGCAGAACCTCGACTGCAGGAGCTGGTTAACAAGGCACAGGACATGTCGTTGAACAGCCTCGACTAGTTTACAGGAAAGGTGATCAGTATGACCGTGACACGAAATGTTGTGACTGTGACACGCATAATGTCTTCGTTCAAGCGCAAGACACCATCTAAACAAGTTGCTCCTCCACCGGGGACCCGCACGTGTTCTACATCCATATCTACATTGCTGACGTCCTCTGGTATCCCTTCTCTTGATGATATTCTAGGTGGGGGCGTTCCCCTATCATGTTTACTTGCGATCTTTGCACCCGATCCCCATTCTGCGTACGGCGAGTTAGTGCAAAAGTATTTTGTGGCTCAAGGCATCGCGAGTGATCACGATGTGTGCGTCGTTCACGAGGATGCGCTGCCGTTTGTGAAGGAATGCATGTGGCTGCCTACGGCAAACTTAAGCCAGACCATGCCTGTGGTGGATGAAGATGATGCAGTCCAGAGCGGTGACAAAATAAAGATTGCATGGCGCTACGAACAAATGAAAAAGTTCGAGACGACGGTGACCAACCAGTACGTACGGTTCCTGAGCGAGGAAAACGGAAGATCAGTGACCATCAGCCCCAGATCTGCAGATAGTTTCTGTGCAGCGTTCAATCTCAGTTGTCGCATTCCCATGGCTGTGGTAGATGCAGCCTGCGACGCAAAGCGGCTCATGCTGTTGAACTCAACGATGGATGACGACGGTGTATCATCGATGGACGTCCTGCTGAAACAGATAAAGCACGTCCTTGCGACTGCGCCGTCAACCCGAGTTGTTCGGCTATGCATAGTAAACCTAGGATCTCCTGCGTGGGGAGAATACTGTCCAGCGGTAGGAACCACATTTATTGTCTAAATTGAACTGACTTCTTGGTATTGCAGGACATATTGCGTTTTTTATATTCCTTACGCCATTTGTTGCGCCGGTATCCACATTCCTGTGCTTGCGTCTCCTTTGCTCCGCAACTTTGCACGGACCAGTGGACCCAACCTGGATGGATCCAGCAGGTTGGCTGGTTGACAGATGCAACTATCTCGATGTCAGGCTTTGGCGGTGCGCATAAATTTACGTGTGTATGATTGTGTAGTGATGGGCCGACAGCGAATCCGGCGCTTACAACACTTTTTCCTTCCCACCATGGCTTGGTACAGATTCATAAGTTACCCGCGCCGCATAGCATCCTCCCCACGAGCGACAGACATTCTACTCTTCGTGGACTGTCTTCATCTGCAGCAGCAAACGTTGGTACTGGAGAAAACAATCTGGCATTCAAGTGTACGCGAAAACGGCTCATCTTCGAGACAATGCATCTTGATGTGGAGGGGGGTGTCGCAGAACGGCGGACTACGCCCTCGTTGACGATTCAAGGTTCAGACGAAGTTCCACTGGTTCACACGCACGTCAGTGACAAGGGAAATACAGCCGAACTGGCCAGCGTCCCAGTAGAGCTGGAAGCGTCTTGTACGGATATGAAGAGCCATCTATTGGAGGGTGATATATCATGTCGCTGGCAGAGCACCGATTCAGGCACGATTGGCTCTATCCCCCAGAAGGCAAAGAAAGCCAAGAAGAAAGTGGCTTTCCAGTCAGATAAGCCCGATCTATACGACTTTTAGCACGAAGATGCATTCGGTGTAGCGACTTCCTACGAACCCTGCAGGGTATCGGATACTGCGCTTTGAAACGAGAAAACACAATCGATTCTTGGCGACAACGTGGGTGCATGCTTGTGATCTGAGTCGAAGTACCGACGTATGCCTATGCCACCAATAAGTCTTCAGCTTTCAGCTCCCCTGCCCCTGCAGTCGGAAGGTTATTTTGCAGATATGTAGTACGACCCGGGCATCGGAAGTGTCAATCAAGGAAAATGATGACAGTTGAATGTTTCAAGGTGGTTTTGCATACACAGCTTTGTCTCGATTGGCAACGAGAAAACCGAGGAGATGAGCGTAAATATATACCCTGGGAGTTTCAGGGGAGCGTCTCCAGGGAACCCCCAAGTCTGCAATGTGTTGCGTTATAGCTGGGAATGTCTCATGTCGAGATGAGATGATGAGGACGCCTGAATGATCTCGTAAGGTTGTCGTTCACATGTGTTGATATGGCGGATCGGAGGACATTGACTGTAACTTATATGTATACGAGCAGAGAGATGGATGACAGGGTGGAATGCGACCCGATCAATGAGGAGGTGGGTCGAGAACGAGACGCCATTGTCGAGGGTGACTAGGACAACATATCAGATGTGGAGTCAATCAAGAAAAAAAAAAAAGTCTTGGGAAAGTCGACGGTTCGTTTACATAAAGAAGTGGACGAGGACGAAGTACATAAATATGTTTTATCTTTACGATCTCCCAGGTACCGAGCACCATGTAAGTAGCAGACCTATATCGACTAATTCGATACTACAAGTTACTTCTTAGGCATCCTCAATCTCTCCAACCCTCTGAAAACAAATCAGCATCAGCACCAAGCTCACCAAGACCCGTCCCTTCCTTCCTTCGCCCTCACGACAAACCCCTTCCACCCCCCCCTGCCATGGACGCTCACCACAAGTCGTTGCTCCGTTCGCAGAGCTGGATAGACTCGGAAGCCAGTCACCCCCGTAAGTACAGTACCCCGTTTCCATACTTCAAACGCGTGGTTTCGCGTTTGTCCCGTTCGAATTTGGTTAGACATTAGTATTTGTTTGCCACAAGCCATTTCGTTACTCTTCCTTCGACTAGTAGAGCTGCTGTCGCTGGAGCCAAGCTGACTCTTTTCTCTCGACACAGGTTTTTTTACCGCCCACTCTGCTGCCGCATTGTCGCCATCTCCGTTCTCGCCACCCTGGGTGGTTAGCCAGCCACGTGCACCGACACCACCTCCTGCTTTTGGTGAAAACCGCCTTCATTCTTCTCTTCACGCCGCTCAGGGCTTCAACGCGATGATAGCGGCGGATCGCATGACACATGAGCCCTCAGGCTCTACCTCCCCCTCACCAGCACCTTCCCCCTTACAGCCAGTGTACCTGTTTTCGCGTTCAGCACTCGCTAGGTCTATATCCGACAGTGAAGCTTCCTTTCATTCCGACTCTTCCCCTCCACGGTCTTTCGCACGCCCTCCAAAAGTTCCGTCCATCGACCCTTCGCACTTCCCGGATCCGTATCCGCACCGCTTACCGTACAATCGTACTTCAGACAGGCTATCCTCAGCTCTCCCATCCCTCTCGTCTGCCAGCTCGTCTTCTCCATCGACGCGCTCTTCAGCGTATACGAGCTCAGGAAGTGCACTAGCCCCCAGCGACCACGGGCACGTGCGAATAGTATCAGGCGAAGACGAAGAGGTCGGCATTGCAGTGGGTATCGGCTCCGATGACGTTGCTAGGGTACTTGCAGGCGAAGGTAGCACCTCCTCAGCAGGCAGGACACCAATAGACCAAACACGCTGGTCTGAATACTCTGCCAGCATCAGATCCAGATCTTCCTCCATTGGCCTCAGCAATACCAGCCCACGCGAGAGTGGTATCCCGCGACTTCGGGAGAATCCTAGTTTCGATATGGCTTGGCAGACAGTCGACGAAAGGGATGAAGCTGGCTTAACCAGCGAGGACGAAACGGATGATTTCGATGACGATGACGGGAATGAGAACAGGGGCGAAGAACGCACCTCCGCAATTGTCGTGGCCGAGGAAGGGCGAGGTATGATTGTCAGAGGTGATGGGATACCAGCTGTACACCTTAAAGCTGAACCTGGTACGCTGCCATAGAGCAATCGATTTGATCACCCTCGCTGATGCTCCCGTCCGCACCAGGTACCACTCATCTTCTTATTGGCTCTTCTTGCACTCCCAATTCGATCCCTGCTTTCCTCACAAACACTCTGCCTCAAATCACTCACTCACTTCTGGCGTTAGACATTTCCGCCAACTTTCTCGTTGCTTTACCTCCTGCCCTTGCGTCGTGTGAGAAACTTGAAGAACTGAACGTTGCATCCAACCCGCTGCGCGTGTTACCAGTGTTTTTGTCTCATCTAGTTGCTCTCCGAGTACTCATTGCGGACGCCACCGGAATCAGTACACTGCCGGACTCACTCTCTGTTCTCGACCACCTTCACACTCTTAGCATTCGAAGAAACAAGTTGCACGCTCTTCCTAGTTGGCTATGTCTTCTGCCGCTTTTGCAAGAATTATATCTTGACGGTAACCCGTTCCAGGGACCGTGGCAAGCTCTGGTGGACCCCCTTCTCTCTAAAGTTCCCATCACACCACTCTATCCACCTTCTACGCCGTCCAATGCTTTGCCGTCTGTTTTGATACCCGACTCGTCTGCTGTTGCTGAGACCGATACGGATTCGAACCCTCGTAGTGCTGACCCTGATTCAGGTCTTGGATTATCCACTGATGATGATACCATCACGGCGCCTCGAGCACCTCCCCTTGAGCGATCTACTACTTGCCCCGTTATCTTGCCTCCTGTCCCTCCTGTCCCTGACCGTGGCCTTGTGCGAACAAAAACTGCGCCCAACCGGTCCTTTCAATCAAAGTCGCGCGCGCGTACGGGGACTCTGTTTGACAAGCCGAAGTTGTCAAATCGTGGTCCAGATGAATCGAGAAGTGGACCTGATCATGAACTCCGGAAGATGAAGAGCGCGGGAGAACTCCGCACGAGTCTTGAACGACCCCGCGAGTTAGAGAGTCTCGCAGTGGCGACGCCGGAGCGATCACCTCTGTTACCCTATTCTGGCTCAGCTTCTAGTTCCAACTTGCTTAACATCATGGAAGAATTGCCCGGGTCGGATCGTCTCAATATTTCTCAACGTTACGCGAGTCTAGGGGTCGCCGCTGGTACACCTCCTCGCGGGTCTGCTCGTCCTATTCACTCAAAAAGCCTTTTTGATGTCTCCTGGGAGGGCGGAGAGCCTGACGTTACGGGCTCAACACGCTCCTCCTTTGCATATGCTTCTTCACCACCTCGTCCCCCGCAGCCTCAGGAAAACCATGGAATGTCCAGTCCAGTAGAACGGCAGTCGACTTCTCGAGGACGCTGGGGATTCTTGAAAAAGATGTCAATGGGCAAGATGAGACCCGAGTCACCCATCATCTCACGACCAAGTACCTCTCTTGGTCGTCTTATGCGTTCTGAAGCCAACGATGGCTCAAGTCCTCCGCGAGCGACGAATACCGTGCATACCCTGCCTCAGATCGATGTCCGATTCTCAACAAGTGGATCCTTGGGTCCTATGCCTAATTCCACACCAGCCATCTCCCTGTCTTCGCCAATAAACGAGGAAGTCGTCACAGTCTCCTCAAATGCACCTCCCCCAGAGACAATTGATGTGACCAAATCCCTCGCTCCGACACCTTCGCCTCGAGCCTCAAAGCGCAGAAGCTTTTTGCCTGTAGATGGAAGTGCAGTGACGAGTCTGGTCATTCCTTCTCCTACTCACTCTACTCGCGTATCTTTGGCTATTGGCAGCTTCGATGCAAAGAACGGGCCAGCAGCTTCTCCACTTTCAGAATCGGTTGTGGATGCAGACGATATTGCTGTACGCAGGGAAGAAGAGAGAGCAAGAGATGCATGTTCCCGGGCATTACGCTCTGTAATGGCGTATCTGAAAGACATGAACGACTTGAGCCTCTCCCAAGGTTCTACTCTATCAATGTACGGAGGATCGCCGGAGGATTCTCTCAGCATCGCACGTTCACGAAGACCTACGATCGTAGAGAGAGTGAACTCTGAAAATACACTATCTCGGGCGGCTTCGATATCTGGCCAACTGCGATCACCGGAAGCAATGGCAGGACTGAGGAGTGGTACGACTTCGCAGACTGCTAGCGTCGCAACTACCGATAGCAGTGGCTCCTCTGAAGAACGAAAATACAAGGATGACAAGGGAAAACGGGCCCTCGTTATTCGTGAAATAGTAGAGTATGTTCGAACTCGATGTTTCCTGCATGTAACGCTGACATTTCGGAAAGGACTGAAAGAACTTACGTCAAGGGACTACAGGAACTGGTCGACATCTACGTGAAGCCCAGCGCTGCCTCGGTCAACCTGATCAGCGGCGTGGGTTCTAGCAAAGAAACCATCATCCCTGCATCAGAAAGGAAAATCGTCTTCAGCGGTATTGATGCACTATTTTCATTCCATAAAGAGAGTTTCCTCCCCGCTTTGGAAGCGGCGGCGGCGCCTCTGTTAAAGCGTCCTGTTGAGGGGCAAGAACTGGACGCGGATGGCCAACTCTCTATCGAGGTAACTAAAGATGTTGCAGGCATTTTCTTGAAACATGCTGCATTCATGAGAATGTATTCCTCCTACATCAAGTATGTACCCATCTGCGACCGTGAGATGGTTTGCTGATTTGTCCTCTTAAGCAACTTCGATAACTCTGTGCAGCGGATCAAACATTGGACTACCGACAAAACACCAACGGCCAACATCAGTCCAGGGTCTGCGTTGTCACCGACCAACTCCGGCCTCTCCAGTACCACCGTTTCCCTTCCTAACGCTGCGAATGACTCGATGCCCAACCTCACAACTAGTCAAAGAAAGCGTATCAGGACATTCCTCAAACGATGCCGTGTAAACCCCCGCCATTCCCAACTAAACATGGAGGGTTATCTGCTTCTACCCGTTCAGAGGATACCCCGATATCGTTTGCTTGTGGGTCATTCACATCTCTGCCGCCGTGCCGAATATTAATGTTTTCGCAGCTTGAAGAGTTGATTCGAAGTACCCCTCCCAGTTTCTCCTTCATGGACGACCCACTCGACAGGGCACTTGCCGAGATATCATTGCTGGCGAATAACATGAACGAAGGGAAGAGAGAAGCCGAAACTCGACGGAAGCTCGTGCAATGGCAAGGCAGAATTCGAGGCAGGTTCCCCAGTCCCCTAGTTCAACCTCATCGGTAAGCATGATCGTCCCCGTCCCGTTTTCTCGTAATAACTTTCGGTGAAGACGTCTCATCATGGATGGTCCATTAATGCTGACTCGTGTCGTCCGGAAAACTGTCGTATCATTCGAGACTGTCAATGCTCAGGGCGATGTTTCCGCAGTGCAGGTCGACTGCCTGGCCCCTGAATTGACTCCTCGACCTCTAATTGGTATACTTTGCAATGACCTTTTGGTTCTTTGTCGTGATCCGAGCGAGGGAAAAGACCCGATGACCTCAGTGGACCTCTGGGCAGTCCTTCGCATGCAAACGCTGCCACAACCAGCTAGTATTGTTCACGGAAATGGTGAGATTCAACTACGATTGAGGTTGGAGCGAGTGCTGATCTAGAACCAACTGCAGCATTGCGGATCGTCGATAACAAAGCCATTCTCTATTTTGATGCACCTTCACCCTCGGAAGCCTTGAATTGGTTTAGAGGTAAGGAAAGGGTATGACGTGGGTGTGACAGCAGTACTAACACCATGATGTTCAGCTATCAACCTTCACATCCCTTCATCCAAAGCATAGACAACAAACACTCATTCACGCAGTCTTTTTCTGTTTGAGCGCGACTCGGACCGGTTACGTCGGGTTTACCAGTTTTAACTCTGACTACTACAGGCGCTTTGCTCAGGTCGGCCCTCGTATATATATTACAGTCATTAAGTTCACTTTGCATCCTCTTCAAACGCGTCATCTTTCCACTGTATCACCCACACTGTTCCTTTCCATTCCTTAGGATGTCAGTTCAGGTAACGTAGAGTATCAGTTAAAATCAAATTTTCTCAAGGTCCCCTGGATGATGGTGCATGGAACGTGAGCTGTTACGTATGTACATATACGACCCGTCAAGCGTTTGGACGGATCCTGGCGCGGTTACGATGCCAAGACAAATGGTAAAGAAAGCACTGACAATATTGAGAACGCTGGCGCTAGCGGACTTTGCACATCCATGTTCGAAGATGGGCCAAATCATATACAGTCGACTCTGATATAATCAATACAGGGTATAACCCATACTCTGTGATAACACATGCGTTTTCAATATCCCCAGTTGGTATGCAGGGATTTTGATCCCATAACCCATAACTCTGCCATACCACATAACCCATACATTTTTGGACGTCATATGGCATGATACCATATTAGGAATTTTAATTATATAATTATGTTGTTTTCCATTCCAAAAGATCGAAACCAGAAACCGTCACCTTCTCAACTTCTCATCAACTTCTCAGTTGTTCTCTCTCACCTTCATGAAGAATAAGTTATGGCCTGGAGGCGACTGGTGCTCTCCAGCGCTCGAACCGAATGTCCATCGAGGAGCTTGTTAACCCGGTTGAAGAGGTCCACGACATGTTCCAGACAACCGATCAAGAAATCTATGATGCAGTAATGGATGTGAGAGCGGCGCGGGAAAAGGTGTCAGTGGGTGAAGGCGGCGACTCGGATGATGCGTTAGATGACGAGCCCGTAAAACCGACACGTACCCGAAAGGAGGCGCTACAGGCTGCGCTGGTGGTGGGAGAATATCTAAGTGAGCTCGACAGTTCATACGCTCGAGAGTTGGAGTCCGTGCTGGGTACACTTGCACAACAGACAAGGTTTATTGACTCGGATATGAAACGCTTGAAGGACACAAAACTGACGAGCTATTTCGAATGCAACTAGTCTATTCTCGAGAGCATTATACTGTTAGAGTAAATACCAAGACTTCTAATGCCATTTATCAGTCCACAACTGCCTATCCTCGAATCCCATACTCTGACATAACGCATGTTCCAAGGCCTATCCCGAGCGGTATGGGTTATTTCAGAGTCGACTGTAGCAGTATAAGTCAAATAACACACGCCATCAAACGTTTGCCAATCAGAACCTAGACGAGGGTGCTGTGCCATATGCTCCACGATACGTATTTGGAATGGACCTGGGTGATCAATTAAGTAGGCCCGACACATGCACGTCGTAGATTCGGATGTCACCTCGCCGGTTACATGCCTACCTGGAAGTTGCGTTTGGCGTGTGATCACATTGCATGAATCGAGACCAAACATTCACTTATCCAGACGTCCAGCCACGGGGGAAATAATAGCCATGCCAAGTGGCGGATATATATATAAGTTCCTTACAGCGCGGGCATGTGTATTAACGTCATGGGAATGCATCGCCAGGCGGCTCGTATAAGCGTTTATACAAGCACGTTCTTTCACATCTTGGTCAAGACGTGAGATATGCTGCCAGACGGGACGATATCATGACAACTCACCAGCGACCTCCAGATGGCGTCCAACATGTTTTTGGGTGGCTCCTCCGGGGTTTCGTCAGCCTCAATCTGTGCAATATCGCTCACGAAATCCATGTCCTCTGGCTTGACGGGCGGTGCACGGTAGAAAAACAAGGCCCCGACGTATAGGATTGGGAACAGGACGAAAGGAAGGTAGTCCGTAACAAAGTTTGCGGTGCTCCAGTTGTTCTTGAGGAAGACGCTCCATCCAATGAGCTGGAAAGATATCAGAACCCATTTAAAGTCGAGAGTGAACATGAGACGCACCAAACAGATGAGGAAGGTCCAAATGGCCCCATACCATGCGGCAAATGGTTGGAAGCGAGTATAGTATGGAAGAGTTTTGCGATTGATGCCTTGCGCTTTCATACCACTATAGAAGCGAATGTAGGTTACACAAATACCAAACCAAGTCATGAGACCGGCGACAGATGTCATGTTGGAAAGCCAGTCGAAGACCTGTCCAGCACCACTGGATACAGCCATGAAGGCCAATAGAGTAAACAGCGCGCAGAAGATGACCGAAACATAGGGAAGACCAGATTTGGAGGTCCTTGCAAATACTTTCGGTGCACTACCGACGATGGCCAAACCATCTGTTTATTCATGCAGTTGAGTAAAACGCTCTAATCAAGGAATAGCCCGAATCTTACAGAGTGCGCGCGAGGATGTGTAGAGGTCACTGGATGCCGCTGACCACGCAGAAGTCAATAGACAAGCATTGATAATCTGTCACTCAATGAATATACCTGCCGTGATTCAGATGGCGTTACCACATACCGAAGGCAGATATTTAATTCCAGCATTCTGTATTGCAATGACAAATGGCGAAGCCGCGGTGCCGCTTGCGAGCACCAGTTGCGGGTCGTTGGAAGGGACGAGTAGACCGATCACGAAAGTGCCGAGAATGTAAAACAGGAGAATACGGACATATACACGGCGAATTGCCCTGGGAAGATTACGGCGAGGGTTCTTAGTCTCCGCAGCTGCGATCTGGGAAAGTGAATAGACAGACGAGACGGGATGGAGAAATCCAACTTACAGCAACGATCTCAGTGCCAATGAAAGAGAAAGCGGCGCTCTGAAGGACAGCCCACCACCCAAGGAAGCGACCGGTTGTGCCGGAGATGCCTTTGTACTGGACAAAGGGACCTGGGTTCTTCCAGTAGCGAAATCCGATACGATCGTGATCGGGGCCACCTCCAAGGTCAAGGATGATGCCCAATATGATGAGACCGGTGATAGTGAGCACCTTGATGGAACTAGGCGGTGCATTAGTGAGTGGGAACAATACAGCCTCGATCGATCACCCACGCGAAAATAAACTCGGCCTCCCCATAGGCACCCGCGCCAAGCATGTTGATGGTGATAACGACAATCATACAAAGGAACACCCAGACTGCACTGTTGACATGGGGGTGCCAGTAATTTATCAGGAGAGCAGCAGCGGACAACTCGGCTGCCAGGAACACGTTTTTTAATGTGGTCCCGTGACAGGACAAAGATGGCTAATACTCACCCGGAGCTGGGGATGCAAGTCAGTCAACGAAACCAGGATCGAACGGGGATCAAACCCACCAACAATGACCCAGTTGTACCAGTAATTCCAACCCATGGCAAATGAGAACGCAGGATTCACGAAGCGTTCTGCAAGTTTGATATGACCACCTGCGATGGGTAAATATGCGACCATTTCGCCCAACGACACCTTACGGGACTATCAGCCAGAGTGATTTGGAAGGAAAAAACGACTTACCATGACCGCCAACACGATTGTGCCCATGGTCACATAACCGAGCAAAAGACCAACGGGACCACCATTCGCAAGAGAGTTGGCAGTCCCAATGAAAAGACCGGTGCCGATGACACCACCGATACTCGAAGGATATTAGGATGGAGAAGAAGGGGAAGAGGGAATAAGATATACCTGATCATGGCCACATGTCGATTTTTAAGCTGCCTGTGAAGCTTTTGCGGTTGAGGCGAGGTAGCAAACTCTTCGTCCTTCAAGGAGCCCTCGGAAGAGTTCTTCTCAGTAACCATCTTCAGACACTGAGAAAGGGAGAGGGAGAATGGGGGAGAACGAGGCCATTGGTGCCGTGGATGGCTACTTATAATTGGGAGCCTGGATGTGGCAGTGCCGCTCGGATTTGAACGAGGTACGCCAACAAAGAAAAGGTACGGCACGCGCCAGGGTCTCATCGCATGCACTGCCGATGAGACTATTGATCACATCACTTACAGCAAGCTATCGTGGGGAATTAGTAAAACAGATGCCACTGGCATGAAACGGATGTCGTCTTAGCTCGAAAATGGGTTGCCAGCATGCACTGAGATCATCCTGATCAATGCTTCCGATCAGTGCGACGATAGGTGTCAACCTTGTACTCGATCCACATGCAACGCTTTCTCCTCGCGGGAAGATATATCCGACGGGTTCAGGCAGGGAGTTCATTCAGTTCCTGTCTGAGCGTAAGTTTACGCCACTCCAGAGCGGGGCATTAATTATATTTTTATTTTTATTTTCTGAAAACCCATCTGATCGATCATAATCATATCTAGAAACATCTCAACAGTCGAAGAGTGATAAGAAAAAAGGTGCACCCTGGCGATAAACCCAAAAACGATCCGACAAGCGTAGAAAGCGTCGTTGTAAAGTTGACCGTCTCTGACCGCATCTCTGGTATCAAAAGCGCCTGTAAGCCCCAGAACATCGGCTAGCCGGAAATTGCTGCTCGAGTCGGAAAATGGCGTACGCCGTCTCAGTGACAGATTTGAAGGAACCAGCTTCTTAGAAATCGGAATCTCTTGCAACTTGAAGGCGGTTGGGCCGCCACGCCGCAACAACCCGGTTGTTCGAATCATCGCCGCCATCCTCCTCATATCGCCTCCTTTTCGCCATTGGGGGGCCTCGAGTACTGCAGCATCACCTAACGCCTTGATTCCTGTATCGTCCTGTATTCCTCGGGTCTAAGGCTCCACGGGTTCTCTTGGTTATCAATCGAACTGGGCATGCCTGCGGTGCTCAGATTGCTGTCCTCTCCGCTTGGGGGCGGCTCGGAATCAACAAAGTACTGGCTCCATCACCACCACAAGGTGAGTGGAGTTAGGGGTCAGGCCTTCAGGTCCAGGGCGAGCATCTTATCAAAGGATGATAAGCCACCAAATTCGAAGATAAACTTCTTGTCCGTGAACTCTGGACTGTGATCGTGGAAGACGAAACGTCCTTGAGTTGTGACGCGCCCGCAGATTTGCCGGAATTATTGGGAGTCGCAGATTATTAGAGCGACAACTTGAAGTGATCCTGTTTGCTCTCTGTGCGTTCACTGGCATCTGAGAGCGTTATGCTAGGATCTGTGAGTGAATGTATGACCTTCCGAGTCGGCGTCTCTCCCAGTTCGGAGAGTGGCACATTGGACTGCTTGGTTGACGAGATTTTGTTCTACTGCCAGTAGTAGTATGTTTTAGGGCGCAGACACGTCAGAGTACTAAGGATAAGCTGGCGTGGGCTCGGCTCAGACAAAAAGAGGCGGGGACAGAGCGTATGTGATGCTTCTCTTGCCTCTGTCCCCTTGGTGGGCTTTTCTTTTATAGACGACTATTCTATGACTTCATGCTATGTAATCCTCAGGCGTGCTCATGGCGTGCTCTTGTTCTTTGAAGTCTCAGCTGAGTGAGCGAGCTCACTCAGCTAAGACATAGTGCGACGTCACTCGCCAAGCACCTCCGGCGGTGATAGCTTCGGCGCGAGGCTTGCATCTATTTGGCCTAGTAGGCCTCAAGCCTAATGAGCCTCAACAGTATGAGTATAAGCGAGGTGGCGCATTGTGAGCGCATCTCACTCGTAGCTGCTGCCGCCTTTCGGCCGCTTTCGTTTTTTGCTCACACTCTCAGGCCCAATGGCCTAGTATCGTCCCTTGTGCTTGCTCAATCCTCTCGCTCGCCGGCCTGCTCGGTGCCCACCCAGCGCTCGCTCGGCGGACCCATGTACCGGGGCGACCCAGAGGGCCGCACCGTGCCACGGGGAATGTAGGTGGTCCAGGGGGGTGGCAGGTGTCCACGCGGGTGTTCCCGAGTTAGCCGCGCACGACTAGGCTAGCGCGGGGCCATTAATCCTAGATCTAGATCTGGTTGACACGGCAGCAGTGGGCTTTCGCCCATTTCTATATTCCCATCCGCGCTCGCTACAAGCCACATCTCACGCGTCACTGTAGCGATCGAAATTCACGGAGTGTTGCCGGCAGTACAAGCAACTGTCTGTCTGTCTATTTGCAGGCAGCTACAATTTCCTGCCTGCCAGTGGGTACAGCATCGCATGAATCTAGACCCCAACCCTTGGCAGCATTCAATTATTCAGACGAGGGGAAAATAAAAATGAAAATAGTAATCATGGCGAATATACCTATAAGTAGTTGCAACACGGGTATGTGTTAATATATGGGAGTGTATCCAATCACCAGGCAGCTAGTATAAGCGTTCATGCTTTCACCGCTTTCACATCTTGGTCAAGACGTGTGAGACGTAATACACGAGACGACATTATGACACTTACCAGCGACCTCCAGATGGCGTCTATCATGTTTTTGGGCGGCTCTTCTGGAGCTTCGTCAGCCTCAACCTGTGCAATATCGCTCACGAAATCCATGTCCCCCGGCTTCACAGGCGGCGCACGGTAGAAGAACAGGGCTCCGACGTATAGGATAGGGAACAGGACTAAAGGAAGGTAGTCCGTGACAAAGGTTACAGTGCTCCAACCATTCCTGAGGAAGACTTCCCAACCACTGAGCTGGAATGATATCAGAATCCCCATTTAAAGTCGAGAGTGAACATGAAAACCATACCAAACAGATGAGAAAGGTCCAGATGGCCCCGTACCATGCGGCAAACGGTTGGAGGTGAGAATAATACGGAAGGGTCTTGCGATTGATGCCTTGCGCTTTCATACCACTATGGAAGCGAATATAGGTTACGCAGATACCAAACCACGTCAAAAGGCCGGCAACAGATGTCATGTTGGAAAACCAGGTGAAGACCTGTCCGGCACCACTGGATACAGCCATGAAGGCCAGTAAAGTAAACAGCGAGCAGAAGATGACCGAAATATAGGGAAGACCAGATTTGGAGGTCCTTGCAAATACTTTCGGTGCACTACCGACGGTGGACAAACCATCTGTTTATCAATACAGTTGAGCAAAACGCTCTAATCAAGGAATAGCCTAAACCTCACAGAGAGCACGCGAGGACGTGTAGAGATCACTGGATGCCGCTGACCACGCAGAAGTCAATAGACAAGCATTGATAATCTGTCGCTCAATGAATACCTGCCGTGATTCAGATGGCGTTACCACATACCGAGGGCAGATATTTAATTCCAGCATTCTGTATTGCTATGACAAATGGCGAAGCCGCGGTGCCGCTTGCGAGCACCAGTTGCGAGTTGTTGGAAGGGACGAGTAGACCGATCACGAAAGTGCCGAGAATGTAAAACAGAAGAACACGGATATATACGCGACGAATTGCCTTGGGAAGATTACGACGAGGGTTCTTGGTCTCTGCAGCTGCGATCTGGGAAAGTCAATAGACGGACGGGGAGAGAGATTAATGGATCCAACTTACAGCAACGATCTCAGTGCCAAGGAAAGAGTATGCGGCGTTCAAAAGGACAGACCACCACCCAAGGAAGCGGCCGGTTGTGCCGGAGATGCCTTTGTATTGAACAAAGGGACCTGGGTTCTTCCAGTAGCGGAATCCGATACGATCGTGGTTGGGGCCACCTCCAAGGTCAAGGACAATACCCAGTATGATGAGACCAGTGATAGTGATCACCTTGATGGAACTAGGCAGTGTATGGGCATTGGTGACTGGGAAAAATAGAGCATCGATCCATCACCCACGCGAAAATAAACTCGGCCTCCCCATAGGCACCCGCGCCGAACATATTGATGGTGATGACGACAATCATACAAAGGAACACCCAGACTGCACTATTGACATTCGGGTGCCAATAATTTATCAGGAGAGCAGCAGCGGACAACTCGGCTGGAATACGTTTTCATGTGGTCCCCTGACAGGACAAAGAAGGCTAATAATACTCACTAGGAGCTGGGGATGCAAGTCAGCCAACGAAAGCTCGAATAAGGATCAAACACACCAGTAATGGCCCAATTGTACCAGTAATTCCAACCCATGGCAAATGAGAACGCAGGATTCACGAAGCGTTCTGCAAGTTTGATATGACCACCTGCGATGGGTAAAAATGCGATCATTTCGCCCAACGACACCTTACGGGGGGGCTATCAGCCAGAGTATTTTGAGAGACTCGGAGAAAGAACGACTTACCATGACCGCCATCACAATTGTACCCATGGTCACATAACCGAGCAAAAGACCAACGGGGCCACCATTCGCGAGAGAGTTGGCAGTTCCGACAAAAAGACCGGTGCCGATGACACCGCCGATACTTGAAGGATATTAGGATGGAGGGGAAGGGGAAGGATGATGGGGAATACCTGATCATGGCCACATGTCGATTTTTGAGCTGCCTGTGGAGCTTTTGCGGTTGAGGCGAGGTAGCAGACTCTTCGTCCTTCAAGGAACCCTCGGAAGAGTTCCTGATATCATTCTTCTCGGTGGCCATCTTCAGATGCCGAGAAAGGGAGAACAGAGGAAAACGAGGCCATTCGAGGGTGTCGTTTGGATGTTACTTATAGTGGAGACCTTGGATCTGGCGGTGCCGTTCGGATTCGAACAAGATACCCCAATGTGGTGCCGTAAGGGACAAGATACCCCAACTAAGAAAAATATGGCCGTGGTAGGGTCGGGGTCTCATCGCACGCACTGCCCATGTACGGATCACACCCACCTACAGCAAGCTGTCGTCAGGAATAGAGATGATGAAACGGACTCAGATCTGTCAAGTAGGGGGTACGAGTGCCAGGTTTACCCCGCTCCAGAGCGGGGCATCAATTATATTATTACTATTACTATCATTCTGAAAGCCTAGATGATCGATCATATCAATCACCCAGAAACATCTCAACAACCGATGAGCAAAGAAAAAACAAAGTGTGCACCCGGCACGTCACTACTTGCAATGAACCCAAGGCATCAACGATCCGACAAGCGTAGAAAGCGTCCGGAACGACGGCAGCGTAAAGTTGACCGACTCTGGCCGCGTTTCTGGTATCATAAAGCGTCTGTAAGCTCGAGAACACGCCCCGATGCGTGACCGGCGACCGTTGGCCGAGTCGGAAAATGGCGTACGCCGTCTGACAGACGGGAGAACCAACTTCTCAGAAAACCGCAGTTTCTTGCGTGGCGGTTGAGCCGGCGCCGCCGCAACAACCCGGTTGCTCAAATCACCGCCATCTTCTTCGTCTCGCCTCCTTTTCAGGATACCCTTGGGGGCCCTCGAGTACTGTAGCATCGCCTGACGTCTTGACTCCTGTATCTTCCTGTATTCCTCGGGTCTAAGGCTTCTCGGGTTCTCTGAGTTCTCGATCGAACTAGGGAACATGGCTGTGGTGGTCGGATTACTCGAAAGGGATGAGATGTATGTGTTCTTGAGGTGTTTATGCCGAACGAAGTCACGGCGCATGCAAGTGCCCTCGATATGTCTCGCTGACAGCGGAATTAGGTCGTCTTCACATCTTTCAGCAGAGCGGCTTGGCGTGGCTCCGTCACGATGTCTCTGCTGGCGCCTCTTGAAGCGATGTGCCACGTGAGCCCCGTCCTTGGCATGTGAATTGGCCACTTGAGGAGGGGGAAGTAAACGGACCGATGCGTCTTGGACGTTTGCCTGACGATGCTGGGAATGACTACGACCAGTCGACGGTGCAGAGGGGGATAGAGCAGTCGAGCACATCTCTTCTATTTTCTCGAGGAGAGTCTGTACATGACTTGCGACCTGTTCAGGAGTCTGGCCAGGGACTACGACACGGATCGGGATATCATCCGAAGCGGTGATCCAATCTTCCTGAAAGTCCTGTGCATTTACAGGCGGGTCCAGTTCATACTCGTCGGGGTCCTCTTCATACTGCGGAATCGGACCGACTCGTTCCCCTTTCGCACGGCGTTTCCAAAGTTCCGATATTTTCCTGTTCCTGCGGACCTGACGGAGGTAATCGTCGACCTTGTCCCCTTCCTTCTTGCGTGCTCCAAGGTAGTCCAATTTGTATTTGACCTTGCGCATCTCCAATCTGAACTCCTCTGGTTCCGCCCTCTCGATGCCGACGGATGGATGTTCTCGAATCGCCCTGCTCATTCCAAAGTCGATGATCATGACCTTTCCGTCGGCGCTAACGAGCATGTGCCGCAGTTCAGGATCGCCATGCAGAACACCTTGCGCATGGATTTTTTCAAATGCAACGACCACCCTCTCCTTAAGCACGTTGGGCATGCTCGGAGAGGACTCCATCCAGAAGGATGAATGTGGCATTTCCATGGTCATGCTAACGGATTCGGGCATGATATGGACACCGATGATATGGGGAACGACATCCCCTTGAAGGGGCCGGAGGTACTCTTCAGACTTGTAGAGGGCCAGCTGCCGCGGAAGGGGTGGTCAGCCGAGTACCCGGGATGGTGCGGAAGGCGCTCACCTCGGAGTAGAACCCGTACCACTCCTTTTGTTTGCTCGCTTTCCACCTGAGTGATATCTTAGCTTCTGTGGCGTCAACGGCAGCCAAACGGACTCACTTTCTACAGATATATTTTATCTCCTTGTCAGCGACGGTGCCACTGTCGATGGAAGCAGAACATTGGGCGCCCTCTAGAAGCGCATGAGCATCGTTTGTAGGGAGAAAAAGGAGAATGCGTACTTCGGAGGGACAGGAGTTGCTTCGGGTCGTCGAATGGGAGGCCATGCGTCCAAGCCCAACGGCCATGAGGCTCGTAAATGGGCTGATCGAGCTGGCTCGTTGGTGAAGAATGCGAGGGAGAAGTGGTAGTATCGGGTTGCGTAACAGTCGTCCAATTGATGGCAGTGCGACATCTCGCGGCATGGTCTGGACAAGGTTGCTCACGGGGCAAAGGAGGAGTGACTACTGGGGGATGATACGGTGCGATGAGGACGTGGAAGAATTCTGAGGTAGTGTCGATGCAGGCGGGAACGTTGTAGTCGCTCGACAAGATGGGCTGAGGATTACTTGGGCCAGGATCTGAGTGGGACATGATTTGTGGTGGACGTGAGCATGGTCAACGCCTGTCCTTATACTCTGTCCTTGTCCTTGTCAAAGCGCGTCCCCAATCCTCAATGCCTGCCTTTTTGGGACAATGGACATCAACTCGCTGGCGACCGCCCTTGTCTTGTTCAAAGCGGCTCGGATTAATATTCTACTGTACAACGTCCTATACAAATGTTCCTACATGTCCGATGGTACAATGATAAATAAAAAAGTTCAGATGCTCTGACCCTATGATAAACATAAGTCTAGCCAACAGGCCAGCTACCATGCATGCATCGTTCGCGGCGTCGTCTCGCTGAGAGTCGCTGCGCGTCATCCAGGGTCGCGGGCTTTGCTTCCTGTGCAGAATAGATAGATGGTAGTGACTGAAAGCGTGGCGGTGTGTAAAATGGTCCCGAAGGGAAGGGCAAAGCGGGGGATGGGTGCTTCTCCGAAAGCAGGTCTGCGCTATCAAACGGCATCACCATGCGTAGTCCATCCGGATACTCGCCCGCCGCATATGGTGATCCGCTGGCAGTGTGCATGTCGCAGTCCTGCATGCCACACACCCATCCGCCGTCACAGGAACGATCATCAAGCCAGCTGCCCATCAGTTCATACTCTTCTACAGACATGACCCCAGGAACGTCATCGGCGACACTGGACGCATCAGCACGCCGCTCCGCGAGCCAGGCTGCAAGCGTCCTAGAGTCGGAGGAAACCAACGATGCCAGCGAATGACGAGGGTCATCGCAGTGCACCGTGGCCAGAGCCGATCGCACAGCATCGGAGGCCATGCTGCGGTGGTCGACAGCAGGGGCATCAGGATCATCGTAGGTGCGCAGCATGTCTTGGTGGGTGCATGGCATTCGTAAAGACTTTGAGGAATTCCCGAGACGGGAGACGACAGTCTTCACCCCCTGTTTGATGGAATTCTTGAAGCTCTTCCAGGAGCCAGAAATCTTTTCCTTTGCAGACTTGGTGTGAGTTTGCGAAAAGGTAGACGATGCCCAAGGTTCTGGTGCAACAGCACCGGAACGGATGCGTGGAGATGAGGGACAGACAGGCGATGGTGAGAGTGGCGACGGCGGGGGAAGAATCCGACGTCTGATGGGAGATGGCCAAGGAACGTAAGGACTGTTGGGATGGTGGAAGGCAGGGATCCATTGCGGACCCACGAATACCTTGTTGTTCTTTGTCTTGGATACGATTACATGACGAGTGGATGAGACGGGAGATGTAGAAACGCGGAAGAGGGTAGAGGCGGGAAGAGGTGCGGCCGAGATGCGAGGGAGTGGATCGGCAAGGGAGACAAAGGACTGATCGGAGAAATTGAGGAATGAGGGCCGCTCGAGGGTGGAAGCTGAGGGAAGAGGAGGGAGAGGACGGAACGTAGGAAGGTCGGGCGAAGAAGGAGAAGGAGAATCATTTTTCTCGGAGACAAGGATGGGATGAGAAGGAATGTGTATGAGCATGGAACTCGTCGGATGGGGCGGTCGGTGAGCCTAAAAAGCGATCAACAGGCTGGCGGGTGTGCGGTCGAATTACATACGAGGTTATTCGAAGCGGTTGTCTTGTCGGCCAGAGGGGGACGCGCTTCCAGGCGAGGTCGTGGCTTCTTGAGCTTCTTGGCGGGGGGGACGTATGTGTGATGACTAGTAGTGATTAGCGTAGGTACTTTTGGTGGTATGATCCTCAAGACCATGGTGTCGAGACCAGCAAGACGATCTGTAGAGAAATGGAACATGGAAAAGAACGAGCGTGGTGGGGAAAACGAGTGTGAACGGAGGAGGAGGACAAGGAGAATATACAAAGTTGAAGAACTCTGCGCACGTGTTGTTGATTAGCCGAGAACCTCCTTGTCTTGTCATGAGCACTCGCGAACCCCTCCTCGCCGACACCATCGAGCCCGACGAAATCGAATCACGCACGTCACCGAAACCTCGTAACACTCCCCTCGCAACAACCCAAGACGATGCAGAGTCTGGTGAGCCACGACTCCACCCTTGCCCTCTTTCCTGACTCAACCTGTCTAGGTATTGCGGGCATATTCAAACAGGTCGCCCCACCTCGTCTCTTTTCTTCCTTCTTCTCACCCTATTCTAGTCTGCGCACCCTACCGCCCTCCTTTGCCTGTATATCTTCCGCATCGCACCCGTCGCTGTTTACATCCTTTGCGGCCTCTTTACAAACAACTATGTGCTCTCCGTACGCACGTCTTCCAGTCCAATCCAATCCCGACTCACGCGTCCCATGACACAGACCGTCTTCGTAGTTGTATTACTCGCTATGGATTTCTGGAACTGTAGGGTACGCACCGTCCCACTCCCATCGCATTCCACATGATCATACATATTCCCTCAAGAACGTTGCCGGCCGCACCCTCGTCGGACTGCGCTTTTGGAACCAAGTGCGTCATCGCGCATCCACAGCACATTGGGCTGACATGTGTCACACAGGTCGACGAAGACGGCGAAAGTTACTGGGTGTTTGAGAGCAGAGACGTGAGCTTGCTTGCCCGCACAGTTACGGTTTCCCCTCTAATTCCTATTAGCCTTCCCGACCACCCAACCCAGTGGACTCGAGGTGAGTGATGCCATTGGCCGTTGCATTTGTACCAACTGAATGCTATGACAGAATGTTCTGGGTAAGTACATATTCAAGCTATCATCACGTGATGTGATGCATGATCGCCCTTGTTAGATTGCGCTCTACGCCTTCCCGGCATTCTGGCTGCTCCTCCTGGTGTTATCCATCGTCAGGTTCAGTCTTGCGTGAGTATGCCCGCCGTTTCTGATCGATACACACTCAGCGTTCGTCAGCTTCATACCGATCGTAATCCTTGCCTTGGTGTTCAATCTCACCAACGCCGTAGGCTTTACATACGCGTGAGTACTGATCGCGTATGCATCTCGTGTTCCTGCTCATAGGTTTGCCATAGCGACAGAGATGCAAAGCAGCGATGGGCAAATACCGTGGCGGGGTCAGGCTGGACAATGGGTGTCGGGGGCCTTGGTGGACAACTCTTTACTAGTGCCGTGAAAAATAGCGTGGGCAAGCTTTTCGGGTAGAGCGTAGTCAAATTCTTATCAGAACAACAAACGACAATGCGAGTATCTTAGGATCACGCACGACGAAAACGAAAAACGAAACGTAGTGAGACAAGTGTAGCATTACTGTTACAAAACGTGAATGTTGCAGTCAACAAGTTCGAAAAAGAAAGGACAGGTCCAAGACAGACACGAGCACAACATGTAATGGAAGCATGCAAAAACAGTACAGAAGTGTGATGGGCATAAGCATACCTCAAGGCAACACGCCGTGTTAACATGACTTGAGCATAATCATTGCTGACGCGCATCCGTGGTTGGAGCCAGGTTACTCCAGTCCAACCCAGCCTCGTGCATCAACGCGTGAGTAAGCTGTGGTAGGCGCCACTGCAGTCCCTAGCCCAATGAATGATCGTGTACGACCATGGGAACGCGAGGTTGCCACACGCGGCGTAGTTTGAGACGGGAACGGATAAGTATTGTTATCCACATTGGACATGACGGTCATAGTAGCGGGAGTACGCATGGCAGGCGCTTGCGTGACCGTCGGAGAAGGTGGGAAAACGAACAAGGTCTGAGAGGGTAACGCAGGATATTTTGAGGGTAAACCGTCGGTAGGAAATACGATGCTGCTAAGTTCACGTTGGAATTGAAGGGGAGGTGGCGCTTGTTTCCGTAAAAAGTGTTTCCGACGTCGGGGTGAGGGTTGTACGGCGATGGGTGTGATGGGGGAAGGAGGAACGGGAGGGAGTGTTCCGAGGGGCGGAGGTCGTCGTTTCCCCTTGGCGGGAGCGATTTTGAAACTGAGGCCAGTGGGGGGGCGTGAAGTGTTGAAGGAAAGCCTGGTGGGAGGGGCGGAAGGTGGTGGAGAATGAATCTGAGGTCTCACAGAGAGGGGTGTTTGTACATTGGCCTCGCTAGGAGAACCAGGGGAATCGCTGGACAATGAGGGGCTTCTGCGTGGTTCCAGAACATCGTCAAAAGCACCGCCAACACCCAAAAGTTCAGATTCCTCGTCTGCCTCGACGAGTTCCTCGCTCAACACGCTGCCAGTCGTATGTATGCTTGCGATGGAGCCGGAACGTTTTCTGCCAAATCTATTCCTCCATGCAGGGCCCATGCCCATTCCAGGGGCGGAGAAGGAAGTGGATGGTCTGCGGGATACGATACGTTGCTCCATTGCACGATCGAGAGCGTTTGCCTCCTGTTGTACGGCGTCGGCTTCAGCCTCGTCCTGAGCGAAAGCGGTCCTGCGACGGCCCCACTCCTTGTCCTCGTCGCTGGATGAAGCATGATCTGAAGAGACGGGAGAAGGCCGGTCCCCCTGTAGAGCCTTTTCATAATCGAGTAATTGGTAAATGAGGCTATGAAAGTAAGGAGAATGAAACACGCGAAGGACGATGAAAAGGGCGTGTGTGCTTACGACATGTTGGGCCCCACATGTCTACTCTTGTCCTTGACGAAGGAGTATGCAGCCTGCATACCTCTGAGCTCCCAGACGTCTGGAGGAACGTTTTGAGAGCGAGTTGCGGCGGCACGCATGACGAGTGCGATGATCAAAGTTGCGGAGCGAGAGACGCCGCATTGACAGCTGGGATGGAGATGAAAGATGGAAGTTGAGGGAGAGGAGGACACGTACTGAACGAGGACGCCCTGATTACGCTGGAGGGCTGCGTCGACGAAAGCCATGGCGGTGGGAAAGCCGTCTGTGACGAGGTCGCGCTGTCCGTGGGACCAGCTTAACTTGAGATAGTGCATGGCGGGACGACCGGACGAGGGTTGAGGGGGATAGTAGGTGGAAGTAGAGGCCGATGGTCGATGGTGAGAGGCGGGAACGGGGGCGGAAGCGAATGGGCGGGAGGGCTGTGGGTCGGCAGCGTCGAAGGGGGATCGTACTTCCTTGGCGACGTTAAGAATGGCGGATATACCACGGTCGCGGAGGGCGGGCCAGTCGCGGGCATTGTCTTCTGATCCAAGCCAGATGCTGGGAAGGATCTGTACAGGACCGGTGGAATAGGGGATGGATGGAGAGCCGTCCTCGTCTTGCCTATGGATCGTTGACGATAAGGAGGTACTTGGGAGAGAGAGTACGGAGGGACGACGAGGACGGGTTGGAGAGTCGTCTGAGAGGGAAAGAGAGAGGTTCTTCATATTTCTGAGAGAGCGAGGTTTTGGATTGAGAGCTATAAGTAACATTTGCCACGACCAGCGTGGAGTGGAGTAAGTAAGTCTGGTGGAAGAGCCTCGAGTTGGGTTTTGTTTGTGACATGAACGGTACACAAGTTCTCTTCGTTTTTTCGTCTTTCTTCACTTTCACTTTTCTCTTCGTTCTATCTTACTTTATAAACTTTGACGTCTCTCGTATCATCCTCATCGGTATCGACGACCAGCACCCCATCCCTACCATGTCCATAAACTCGACCTACGTTCAGTTCGTTGCCCTCGCACTCGCACTCGCACTCGCTACCGGCGCGTTCATCTACGTCAAGTCGACTCCCAGTACGTCCTCCTCTCCTGTCTATCGTGCTCCCCAACTCACCCGTCCAGAACGCGTCCCCGTGCTCAACTCGAAGGAGTTCCAGCTCTTTGCCCTCAAGCAGAAAATCGTCGTCTCCCCAAACACTGCCATGTCCGTCCTCTTCTCTTCTCTCCTCCGCACGCTCACGCCCTCTCCAGATACCGCTTTGCCTTGCCTCGCCCGGACGACGTTCTCGGTCTCCCCATTGGCCAGCACATCTCAATTTCGGCTCAAATAGACGGAAAAGATATCACCCGCAGCTATACCCCCACCAGTAGCGACGACGACCTTGGTCACTTTGACCTCTTGATCAAGGCGCGTACCTCTTTGGTCTTCCTCTCTCTCTCTCCTGACCCCCCACAGTCTTATGAAAAGGGTAATATTTCACGCTACGTCTCGTTCCTCAAAATAGGCGACGAAGTCAAGGTTCGCGGTCCCAAGGGTGCATTCAAGTACACACCCACCCTTGCCAGCCATATCGGTATGATTGCCGGCGGTACCGGCATAACTCCCATGCTCCAAATCATCAGAGCCGCTCTCAAGAACCCTGCCGACAAGACAAAGCTCTCACTCGTTTACGCCAACGTCTCATTCGATGACATTCTCCTCAAAAAGGAACTCGACGACCTTGCCGCCAAGCATCCTCACCGCTTCACCGTCTACTACGTTCTCAACAACCCGCCACAGAACTGGTCTGGTGGCGTCGGCTTCGTCTCCAAGGAGCAGGTTGATAAATACATGCCCCGCTCCAGCATCGATACCAAAGTTCTCATGTGTGGTACGTAATTCTCGCCTCTTCAGCCCCCACTCCCTTGTCAATCATCCCACAGGGCCACCGCCAATGATGAACGCGATGAAGTACGCCCATATGCCACGTCATTATCCCCATTGGCTCACTCCTTGTTTAGGAAACATCTCGCCGAACTCGAATATCCTGCTCCGCGCGCGGCCAGCAAGCTCGAGGACCAGGCAAGTGCATCCCGGTTACGCCGCTGGTCAACTAACTGACTGTTCCCAGGTGTTCTTGTTCTGATTGGTGGGGGTTGGAGCCGCATTCCATTGGATACCTGTCGCTTAGATATGATCGGATAGACGCTATATACATGACTGTTTTGATAAGTACAGCCCCTGAGCCAGGTGAAACACCGCCCAGATTTAATATATCTGGAACGTGCACGATAACCCCCTAAGCACAATGTCTAAACCGACCCTTTACACCTATTCGCAGTCCGTTTGGGCAGCAGTGCCTGAGCTTGCCATGTGAGCCATCCGTGTCGTGTCGCAAAGGATGATCTCATCAACGCTCAACGCAGTCTCGAGCTCGGGTACGCTCCGGGCGCCATCGAGAAGAAGGTTGTCGACCTCGGACAAGGCGAGAACTTTGCACCCACCTTCTTGAAAGTCGTGCGTCGATGCCTCTTGCACATATGCGCTTACGACAGACCGACCCAAGAATCCAAACGGCACGTTGCCCACCATCGCGGCGGGAGATGAAGCCCATGTCAGCACTGCGGAAGTGACGTCCTATCTCCTGAAGCATGCACCAAAGCCTGCAAAGCCCGGAACATCACTCATCGCAAAGATCCATGAGGATAAGTACGATCCAAACTTTGCTCTGCTTCTCGCTGTACGGGGTCCCGTCGACTAAGCAGTCGAACAAGGAACTCACCCCTTTTTGTTTCAGCGTTCCGACGAAGAACTCCAGCAAAAGCCATCATTCGTGATCGACTTTGTCAAGAACCGTGAGTCGCACGCATCTAGTGAACGAACTTATATATATATATACACGCGTGCTTCAGGACAGGACGCACTTCAGCGCTATGCTCCCCACCCGGATGGCGTCCAACACAAGACATTCTACGACTCAAAGCTCGCCGGCAACGGATTCGTCCTTTCAGTGTACCAGGGGACCGCACCTGACGAGCACAAGCAAGCGTTCTTGCAGCAATCCTCGACCCACTGGGACAATCTGAAGCAGTTCATTTCAGACGAACTTCCGGGGTTGTTACCTGATACGACGTTCTGCGGTGGCGACCATCCGGGCGAAGACGATTTCCATCTTGCCGCGTGGCTTGCTCGGCTTGCTCTCGTCGCTGGGGGTGGAAGCGAACAGGACACCGTTCGAGCCCTGGAGAAAGGATTTGGAATCAAGCTTCACCCCAAAGTTTCTGCTTATCTGGTAGCATGGAGCTCCAGAAAGAGTTGGCAGGAGGTGTATGCTGAAGGTTTGCATTAAATAAGAGCATGATAAGGGAATCTGTATGAATAGCTATGAAGACATGTTTAGTTGCGTTCGAGAATCCTCGAGCATCTCAATGCGACAATCGTTCAAGCTGGACCGCATGTCATATCGTGAATTCCCGCCCGGCGATAAAAAGTAAAACTTACATCCTTCGTAACTCATCAGCGGCTCGTAATCCGAGCGTAAACTCGTCTTCACTGGGTTCTTTGGCTGAAGTGCGAGCAAGCTGTATGACAGAATCATAATAATGCAACGGGGTCAATCCTTGGTCGTCCGTTGGTAGAAGAGGGAGAATGAAACGGAAGTGATGTATCATGCGAGAATGCGGCTTCAGAGAAGGCAGGTTAGGTATGACGAGGTGTGCTCGTGCATCTGCACACTGGGGATCAGACAAGCCAACTCGCTTAGACAAAACGCGTAGATTGCAGACCAATGTCAGCGATGGTGTCCAGCAAGCTACGCCGAAATCGGATGCCCCCGTGCTCGGTGCCGGGCATCCCCCAGCCAGGATGCACCGTCTCGCGGGGTTGACATTCGTACGAGATCAAGCAGGAGCGAGCAAACTCTTGTGAAATGTACTCGTGAACTGGCTATGAACGCGGTACCATGGAGCGATGATGACGCGCATGCACGGGCGACAACTTGCCTTTGGGAGATCGTTTCTGTGGATGCCAGCGTGCGCTTTCGATATCCGTTGTAGTCTCCTCCGGATGGCGATGCGACGCTTGATACACAGCGCGATGCTCAGCAGAAGCTGTGAAGTACGTTAGTACGATCAGAGGGAGGGAAGGAGGGTGCCACTGACTACCAGACCGTACGACGCGCTGATGGTGACGGCGTCCCAGTTGTTTCTCCAACCACGGGGCGCCGTCCGAATTGCCTGCTCGAGGAGCGCAGCCCAAGAGATGGCGAGAAAACACGCCAGTATGAGCGTGATAAGCACATAGCAAGCTCTGGAGATCCAAAACGAGAACATGTTGGCGTGTTGCAAGCCCGCCGCCGGCTTTTCTTCATGGCTTCTTCCGAGCCGCCGTACTACGTCCTCGTCTCCCATTCGTCTCTCCAGCACAACTCGGCAGGACAGAGCAATGCGCTCATCCACGCCGACATCGAATATCGCTACGCCGACGACTCTCCTCTTTCGCTGCTTCCTCACTTTCCCGGAGAACATGTTCTCGTGTTCAACTATGATCCCGCCACCTCAACGAAACCGACCATCAGCAGCACTTCCAGTCTACTCGCTCTCTCCGGCGTCAAGGTCCTACCTGCCCCGGGGGCCCGCATAGACGAATATGCCAGCAGGAATGACAACATGTACATTCTAGAAGTGACATCCACTGCCGACGATCAGTATGCCAGGACGGTTCATCGTGCTTGAAGTTCTTTACTCATTCCCTCCCCAACAGGGCCGGCAGCGGTGTGGAATCGTCCCAAACTTACTTGCAGAATCCCAGTGCTATCGTTGCTCGATTCAAACAAAGGTAATGACTCCTATTCATCCGTCCCGTCTCCTCATCGCTATTACAGGAACGCCGAGCTTCGCCGCATCCTCGAGTATCCAGAGATGCATGACGGAGATGACCTCTCTGGACCAAATCCCCAGCCAAATTCTCCTTTCCAATAGCAGAATAGGAGAGCAACATCTATGTGGATACAGTGGCAGAGCGTCATCTTCGTGATACGCTACTCTACCTCACCGCCGTCTACTGCCCTTGCCAGCCTTTCGTTGCTGTATCGTCATTCCATTCCCCGCAGACCTTCCGGCAGCCCCAGATGCCTTGGACTCCTCTTCGGCGGCCAGGAGAGCCGACAGTCTAGCTCGATATGAGTACAATTTGTCGTAATCAGGGTGTAGACATACCCGGACTTGACGTCCCCGTTCTGCAACGAGTTCTGAATGTTTGCAATCTTTCCTTGTTGGGCCTTGACTTCTTCCAGTGTTTGTGGGTCCAAGTTTTTCTAGCTCGACGAATGAGCAGGTGCACGGACTGAGTCTTGTAGCTTACCATGATGTAGGGCATCCCAAGCATCATCACCCCCGCCAACACCATCATCATCATCATTGGATTTTGGAACATGCCCAGTAGGTTGAATGATTCGCGGGGCTGGAAGTAGTTGTTTTTGTGCCGAGGTATCAAGATGATTGGGTATCGCAGGGACGCAGACGTAGCAGTAGACGTTAATGGTGTTCCGAGTATGTGGGACCTAACCTCTGGTGGGCTAGTCGAGTCTAATACGTCTACGCGGAACTGGCCCAGGGATCAGCAAAGGGAGAGAGGAAATCAGCTGACGTACTTGGTCGAACAAGTAGTCGTGTGATATGACTGAGAGGACATACGTCCCTGGATCCATGTCTGGTCTTGTATGATGCCGAAAAGTCAGTGGCTAGTTGTACGCTGCAATAACGACCAGAAAGCACATACATGGTAAAGTTCCCGTCCCGGGTCACGCGGCCAGCATATTTGCCTGCGTCAAGGACGACCTTGGCAGGACCGAGTGCGCTATAATCTGAGCGGCCTCTAGGGTTAGCGGTTACGGTGGGATTGGGAGACACCCGCGCTCACTAGGGCATAGATCACTCCACCGCACGTGTCCAACTAGGTCAAGGCAAGAACAAGTGCTACGCAAGTCAGCCAACCCCGAATCCCTTTCTCGATACGCTGCTCACCTGAAGAGAATCGCTGATACGCCCAACAACTTGAATAAATGCATGGTCATGGTAATGACGCGAGCGTAAATGAATGACCGGTTCTAATAATGCCAAACAACCGCTTACTATCTAGCAATTATCATGAGGCAAAGGAGGGCAAAAACGTACAGGAAGCTCATGTCGCTGTACTCTCTGTCGTTTGGATTTCGGCAGCCTTACCAAGTCCTAGGTACGTCCGCCTCCCGCCCATCTAATCCGAGCTCATACACGGCTATAGTTGACTCACACATGTGCAGATTGGCCGTGGCAGCCAAGACGGACTTGCAACACCAACTGAGTACCGTTCTCCAAGGAAACGTTAAACCCAGTACGAAACTGGCTCGTCCTTGATCATCGGCCCTGACTAGCTCGACGCTCCAGTGATCACGCAATGCTGCATTCATGAATTGTATCTCGAGGGAAATTCACAGCAGGCAGCAGTTGATCTCGCCAAGTCGTTTGAACGCAGAAAATGCAATCACAGAGAAGCCATACTCGGAGACGAGTGCATCGCGGATGTCGTAGGAAAGCTCCTTCCCCTCTTCGGTCGTTGCATATCATACTGACGTTTTTGCAGGTGATTCAAACAAACATCGCTATGTCGTCGCGACCCAGTCGCATGCGCTACGCGTGAAACTGCGGTTGGTACCAGCAGTGCCTATCATCCACATTAATCGCGCAGTGATGATCCTGGAACCCCCGAGCGATGTGACCATGGAGGTCAAGCAACAGGCAGGTCTATCACTGAGACTTGAACATTCATCTGCTAAGACTGGGGATCTAGAATGAAGAAAAGGTGTCCCGGCCTAGTGTTGCGGAGTTGGCCACCATCAAAGCCGGTACCAACGAGGCGCCTCCTCGCAAAAGGAAGGGCCCAAAAGGTCCTAACCCTCTTAGCGTAAAGAAAAAAGTTGCCACTCGTGCGCGGAGTGATGCAACTGTAGGACAAAAGAGAGGGAGCGACGAACTTGAGGTAGATTCACCCGGCCCTGCAGTGCGGAAGCGCAAGAGGCGGAAGAAGCATGGAGGTAATGTCGAGGCTCCCGAGAGAACTTCGTAGGCTATATTATAAGTTGTCCTGATGCAAACGGATTCGTCGCAATCGATTCAATTCAAAGCATGCTCGTCGGGCAGAAATACTTCACAAGTGTGATTCGTGTTCATCGATAGAGTAAAAAGAAACGACGATACGTATACTAAACTCCAAATTACCAACACTCAACGGTCACGTTCAACCACCACGCAGACGAAGGACTAAAGAGGGGATCATCATTATACTGTCCTCTAAGAATAGTCAACCAACTTACCAAGGTGCAGCGTGCTTTCCTTCTGGATATTATAATCCGAGAGAGTACGCCCGTCCTCGAGCTGCTTGCCGGCAAAGATGAGACGCTGCTGGTCAGGAGGGATGCCCTCCTTGTCTTGGATCTTCGCCTTCACGTTGTCGATCGTGTCGGAAGACTCGACTTCCAACGTGATGGTCTTGCCCGTGAGGGTCTTGACAAAGATCTGCATACCACCACGCAGGCGAAGCACCAAGTGAAGGGTCGACTCCTTCTGGATGTTGTAATCGGAAAGAGTGCGGCCGTCTTCCAGTTGCTTTCCAGCAAAGATGAGGCGCTGCTGGTCAGGAGGGATTCCCTCCTTGTCCTGGATCTTCGCTTTCACGTTGTCGATGGTATCAGAAGATTCCACCTCCAGTGTGATCGTTTTTCCCGTGAGGGTCTTGACGAAGATCTGCATGCCACCACGGAGACGAAGGACTGCGAAGAAAGTTAGACCAATGGCGAACGTAATGTAATTGATTGACATACCTAGATGGAGGGTAGACTCTTTCTGGATGTTGTAGTCAGACAGAGTGCGGCCGTCCTCAAGCTGCTTTCCGGCGAAGATGAGACGTTGTTGATCAGGAGGAATGCCTTCCTTGTCCTGAATCTTGGCCTTCACATTGTCGATGGTGTCCGACGACTCCACCTCAAGAGTGATGGTCTTGCCAGTCAAGGTCTTGACGAAGATTTGCATACCGCCACGGAGGCGGAGCACAAGATGGAGGGTGGACTCCTTCTGAATGTTGTAGTCAGATAGGGTGCGGCCGTCCTCGAGTTGCTTTCCAGCGAAGATCAAACGTTGTTGGTCGGGAGGGATGCTGTGGTACATGAGACCAGAGGTAAACAGCAGATATTTGGGAACTTACCCCTCCTTGTCCTGGATCTTCGCCTTGACGTTGTCAATGGTGTCGGAGGACTCCACCTCGAGGGTGATGGTCTTTCCGGTCAAAGTCTTTACAAAGATCTGCATTCTGAAGAGGGTTGAGCAAAGTTCTGGGAAAGAAATGTAGCGATGTCTTACGTAGAAGGACGAGATGGTTGTGATGGTGGTGTATCAAAGGACGTTGGGAGGGACGCCCTGTTGAGGAAGGTTTATATAATGCGCAGGATTTAGATTACATAATGACAAGTCTAGGACATTCTGTAATGGTCTACTACTCGTCGTACCACAGCCTTATCGTCAAATCTTTTTCCATCGATGCAGAGGCGATGATTGATCGGGTGTGGTGGGTCTGTCCGCAGTCTGTAAATTAGCAAATGCACCACACCAGCAGGAAATTCACGGAACACCCACAGCCACAGCCAGCACCGCATCTAGTCAGATGATATCAATATCAGTCAGCCTGTGTGAAAGATACGCTCGAGCCGCGTACCTCTATGCCCTTCCAGAACCTGCACCACTTCGCGACTCTGTAGATCCCAGATGTAGACCTTGCTATCCTCGCTGCCGCTTACCACATAGTGGCCATTCGTGGTAATGAAACACGTGAAGAGACAGTACATGCGGTTCGTATGTCCCGTGTATGTCTTCACACATCGTGAACTTTGGTAGTTCCAGAGGCGAATCGTCGAGTCCTGTGTGGCGGCCAGGATGAATTTCGAATTCGGTGAGAACTTGACGTGAGAACTGCCAATCGATCATCAGCAAGAAGTCAATGATCTTGAAAGTGGACTACACGGACCATATTGGATTGTCATCGTCCACCAAAGTCTTCAGGCATTGTCCCGATTCCGAGTCCCATATACGGCTTAAAGTGCTGTCAATTTTTCCCTTTCAGCCTCGCAGACGATCTGCAACACTCACATCAGCCCATCCATGGCACATGACACTATGAGGGTGCCATCATGGTTAAAACCAACGGCTGTCACCGGATCGGAATGCGCAGGTAGGATCTTCAAGGATTTCCCTAGCACACAATCAATCCGCTAATCCACTTCCTGCAATGGAGGAACACAGACCTCTTGCTACGTCCCAAACGCGTACCGTTTCGTCATACCCTCCAGAGACCAAAAGATTTGACCTCGGGTTGAAATTCACGCAGAACACGAAATTGGTATGACCTTGCAGCTTTTTAGCAAGAACTCCCTAGTGCTTTAGGATGAGCATCCGACCGAACTGGATCACTGCGCGGCCCTACTGCTTCCATGTCCCAAAGAATGATCGATTTATCATCCGACGCAGACGCAATGAAATCTCCATCGGGCGACCACGCGACGTCGTTGATACCTTCATGATGTCCCTCATAAGTTTTGAGTATTTCGCCGGTGTATGCGTCCCATATCTTGACTAGCTTGTCGGCGGCTTGCTTCGAGACAACATACTGTCAGACAACTCAATTTGTACGAGCGTAATAAATGCACCAGAGGACGCGAGCGAAGCTCCATCGGGACTAAACTTCAACGAAGATATCGACATCGTATGTCCGCTTAAGATAAACTTGGCTTGATAATTTGGTTTTGGTCGCAAGGCCACTTCAGACGAGACCCTTGGAGGAGAGTGCGTTGTTTCTGGGAGATCATCCATGGGCACGCTATCGGGTCGCTTGCGCGACTCGATGCTGCTTTCACATGCTGAGTTAGCTGAGGGTGCCCGAGCTTCCGCGTCGACATCCATCATCTCTCTGAATGAAGTCACTATGAGCGTCTAGAATTATTAGAGTGCAGGGATGTTTCTTTACTAGATGGATTGACTCTTGCAAACTCGTCCGTGGACTTGTTGATAAACGTGATGTGAGCAGTTTCGGGTCACGCTCAGGCTATATCCGCGCCTCGCTTCGAACTACATACTACTACGTGAAAACAAAATGACTTCAGCGACGGCGGAATGGCTAACACCGTCCACACGTACAGAATTGATCGAAAACCTCGTGTCAGGCGTCGGTACGTCGTTCATATCTAATCCTTGAAAGAAATCCGAGACTCAATTGATTTTAGATCGTTACAACCCATCTAATGTCGGGATTTTGGAGGACTATCTCTATCATCAGATCAGGAGCGAGGAGTACGACTGCCTTGCCAATCTCGCAATCTTAAAGCTGTATGTTCACTCTCTTAGAGCGCGTCTACGGGACTCACTACCCATCAGATACCAATTCAACCCAGACCTATACAACCCAGACGTGGTCGTCAATATCCTTCTTAAAGCTCTAACCGCTGAGCCCTTTCCGGATTTCAACCTTTGCACCTCTCTCCTGGACGACAGACCACCCAACACCAACACTGATGAACCCGATCCTCTCCCGACACTTCTTCCAATGCTCACGAAGCTTTATGATTTGCTTCATCAGTGTCGCTTTCCCGCGTTCTGGACTTTTTACAAGTCTGAAGAACTGGAATCATTGAGAGAAAACTACACGGTCGAGTGCATAGGCTTCGAGGATGCCATTCGAGAGGTCGCAGCGCGTGCTGTCAAGGCCACTTTCACGCGCATAGGCCTCGAGAGACTTGGGCCGTATGTTGAGCTGGCCGGACCCGAGCTCGAAGCCTGGGTCTCAAAGCAGGGATGGACCATCGATGCGCAGGCTGTCTCCATCCCACCCAATCCGGATAACCAGATAGAATCCATTGTCATCCGTGAAAATGTAAAGCTACCTCGTGAGTCGTTTTCTTCGACTTCAACTTCCTCTGACTGGTCTTGTAGAGTTATCAAAGGTCATCGCGCACTCTGTACAAGCAAAATAACGCTATGGCATATCTACGGTGTCTAGGGCTACGTGTAGTTAGTGCATCGATGCATCCGACGCTATGCCAAGTCTATTTAGTCCTCTTAAAGTCAATAGCCTCTGTCGTTGAATCCATCCACTCACCACCTTAGGTTGTCCAAAACGCAGCAAATGTGCCCCACACCGCCATCATGATGGAGACGCCCAACAGAACCGCATCGTACCATTGACACCGTCCTGCCATCACAATTTTCGCGGAAATTGGACCAATGACGCAAATGACGAAGGAAGCAAAGGAGCCCACAAATGCCATCAGGGAACCGAACTGTGGAATAAGGATCGAAACCAGTATTGACATGACGGGGACCATGATTCGTTCGACAGCCACGAAAATTTGTTTCGCTAGAGTCCGTCCGTCCTCTGGTGACGGTACTTTCCCGTCCTCTATCGAAATCGGCGATGATGTGATTTCCAAGTTCAGCATACTCTCTAAAATGATATTCAACTAAATCAAATGATCAGAAAGCTGCAAGGAGTAGTGAGCAACACAACACACTGGCCGGGTGCTCAAGGCAAACTTCGTCCTAATGACGAATATTCAGTTCACGAGAATCATGAGATACGATGAACAATCCCTTACAATGGGGTGATGACGAGAAGCCACATCACTAATTGATTTAGGACTGAATTATATCCAGACGTAGCGAGCAAGTCTCTGCTTATCTATAAGCTGGAATGAGGTAGTGATGATAAATTCGAAACTCAACCGCACCTCATCGCTCACCGAATTGCCAAACATAAGGTATCCTGCGTATCCGATAATGGCGTAAAGAAACGTTGCAACCACCTATAAAGTGACTCAATAACACCTTTTCCAACGGAAGACCTGCTCAACTCACAAATGCCCGATTCGCCATATGATCAAATTGTGAGGGGTCTATCATGTCACGAGCTAGCGAGGGTATGACAACGTGCCCCGAGAACTGGCTAGAAAGTCATTTCTGCAAGTACGGATGCGCAAGCACAAGGTACTCACCCCAGCCATGAATAAGCCGAATGCTACCCCGATCTCTCCAGAAGTCCCCGGAGAGATCGATGTTTGTGCTGGACTCCAGAGGCTACCTGGAGAATCTGATTTCGAAAATCCATCAATGAATATCACTGCGGTGATAAGCAATGCAGAACCAATTCCCAGCAATGATGTAAACGAGAGTACAGATAATGGCATGAAAACCGTCGGGACCAAACTGCGAGTAGGATATAAACATTAGAAGGTCAGATGAACATGAAAAACAACAGCATTTACATGAAGAAAGAACAGATCTTGTAGGTATTGGCAGAGTAAGCAGGCCATACCGCTTCAAGGGAATCAGCCGTTAGGGTGACAAGAATGACGCTAAAAAAAATAAAGGTTAGTCAACCACATGCTGGAAAGATCTGTGCAGGGGCACCTGACAGAAAAAAGCTCGAGACAGAATAAGACATTTGTAAGAAAGGACGACTTGGGACCAAAGGCTTTTCGACCAATATCAGCATATGAACGCAAACGCGGATCATCGAGGATCACGTGTGCGAGTAATTTTGCGCTGGATTCCAGAATGAAGTCAATTCGTTCGTCAAGCTTCAAGAGCCGACCACAACTCACGTGTAACAGGTGATGATGCCATAAAAAATGATAAGGACCGTGCCCCACAACCATCCAGCATATGCGAATGCAAGGGGCTCGGAGAGCATGCCTATCCCCGAAAGCACTGCAATGCAATTGAAGAGCTAAATGTCGGTATTCAATACTTTTGAATGTGAGGTTCTCCAGGAGGCTCACCGTTTGACCGTACGTGCTCCTGCCTCCGTAATGGTGTTTGACAACTGTGGTAGAAACGACAGGAGCGGAGTCTTGCGGCTCCAGACTCTGTGAATGACCTGGATGCCTTACGGAGCTATAATTCATTGGACCGCCAGAAGGTGTGGTGGGGTTAGACGAAGACACCGAGAAGGAAGCAGCTTTCCTCAGCAGAGGAATAGTTTCGCGACCCCTGTAAGCTGTGGGTTGGGGAGGGCTGGGATGGTCCCCCATGCTGATCCTCTGACTTAAAGTGACCTCGCAAGACTTGAGTGGCGGTCCGGGGGAGCTGTGTTCCGGATCTCCCATGCAATGTTGTCTTTCAGCGTACGAGTTGTCAACGGCGCCTGAGGGGTTCACTAGCTCCGATAGGGGCCTTTCGGCGTCGAACGAGTCACTTGAATCTGAGGCCTTCACATTTGAGCTAGGATAATACTGCGATCGATAATCTGAAAAATGCATGGAACCCCGATTATCGTAATCTCGGAAGGCCTAGCATACTTACACGAAGCGAAAGCATCCCGGACGCTGTGAACACTAGTGACAGAACCGTAGGTGTAAGAGCTTGGAAGAGACGACATTTTCTCAAGAAAAGGAAGTGGCGCAGGTTCAACTTGTAGAGACAAGTATCAAGCATATTTTATATATCCCCAATCGCGAAATAAAAGAACAAAAAAAAGTATTTTTTTTTGAGATCTACAAAAGGAATACGGTTGGATGTTTGCGCCAATACTTAAGCGTAGCCAATCGGAGAGAGCAATTCATGATCCGCCCGCTGTCCCCAACGATCACACGATCACAAACAAATCGACCAATCGAATGAATGATGCGCTAGTTGCTACCGTAGCGCTCGAATAGCTACCTCCTAGCCCCTTGCATTAACTTAGTAGGCCCCAATCGCCCGACGTATCTCCTCCAATGAAGGGTGATTCTATTTCCCCCTCACAACCGAAGTATACAATCAACCAACTAAGATGAGTTCACCGCTCGACGATTCGCCCACATCATGTACGACTCCCTCGAGATATCATGCCCAACAGTCTTTACTCTCGTTGAACGGCGGGCTTCGGGTAGTTTAGCGCTTACGTTCAGGTCCTGCAGGGATGTCATGTCTATCAGCTGACTCATCAAGCCCATTTGCGAGATAACGAACCGAGAGACGTTTACGCATGCCTGGCGCGATATGATTCCACCATTTCGCAAACGCGTTCTTGAGTGCCAGTTCCCGCACTCCTTTCGGGTTAAGCCATGCAACGAATTCGTCCACCTGAGGCCCTGTGGTCAGCTACACCGTAATCTAGCGATAAGCATTTTCCCACCTCCTCGGGTTCCGTGTACACCGCCCATTCTCCGGGAGCCAAGAGTCCCTCCCCTTCTTCCTCCTGTCTTCTAGTATCGACATCGTTTTCTTCTCGTCTTGACATTAACTCTAGTTCCAGTTCTGTAGGTCCTTGGAGAAATATGCGACCAGTACCATACTGGACGACACCCCCGCTGCCCAACAGAGACATTGAACCCATGCCATCGAACCACCAGACTCGATTGTGGAATCGATCTTTGCCCAGCGGCTTAACCCTGATTGCTCCGAGTTGCTTTCGAAACTCTCGTTCGATGTTCTCAAGTCGGCGTTCAAGCTTATTGACTTCTTCGTCAAGGCGTCGGTGTTCTGCTTGCGCTTGTCTCTCTGCGGCAACCTTCGCGCGCGCAATCTCCCTTTGTTTCGCATGAGCCTTCTGGCGCAGGTCTTTTTGACGCGGTGTGATTTTCAGACGGCCACTCGTCGCCGAGGTTGTCTCCGATCCTTCCTCGGATGGTGCATCCGATAGATCACTGGAGTCATGTGTAGCAACATCCTCCTCTGTCCCGACAGGTGTTGCTTCTTTCTTTGATCCCGTGTCTCCCGCGAGACCATTCATCTCCTCGGCACTGTGGTTGAACGTCACTTTTTCCGCCAATAATTTGATCTTGCCACACACTTACTACTGTTTTTTCAATCGGTTGATCTCAATTTTTTCTTTCCGTAAGGCAGTCAAATACTCCTCGCATGCGTCCATATGGGAATGGATTGCCTTGCTTGACACAGAAAGATTGCATAAAAAGGCCAGAATAGCAATGCGATCGGGAGGTGGAAGGGCGTAATAGCGTTCTCCGGGTGACGATTGAACCGAATAGGAGATAGGAGTGGAAACTCGCGAGCTGGATGAACCGGACGGCGACTCCAAATTTGGCTCGGGCGCGAAGAGTAGCCTTGTCAGTACCTCTCGTAGGCGGGGGAAATTCTCCAGTGTAGCGTGCTGAAGAAGTCCTTCAGCGATTGACAGTGAAAGTCATCAAAACACCTACGGCTTTTAGACACCCAACCAAGGCATCTTCCCAACCAGCTCTCGAATCTTGAGTGCGAAGTGGAACACGTTCCCAATTGTTCCCCACGTCAGCCATCGCGCCCGTCAGTCGGTCAATCGTAATGCCCAAAACCGGGTGTTCTTCATCAAGAGTAGCCTTTACAGGTAGCAGAGAAAGGAGGGCACTATGGCGATTAAATGGCACAGTGCGCAAATTATAAACGAGCGTGGCGTGTATCTCGCAGAGCAGAGGACATGGAGGTTCTATCACGGAATGCCGAAGCGCGTGTTCAAAGTCGTCCATCGTGAAAGGAGAAATGTGCAATGGCTGGCTGCGATGCGACATCAAGACAAAAGTTTGACTGGAGCTTAGAGTCTACCATTAACTCACCCATACACAACCAAGAAGTTCCAGGCCATAAGAAAAGATTCGAAAGTGGCTTGGTCTTCGCCGAACGGCAAGTGGGCTCGACTGGGAATCGGTTTCTCGACCTTGATGCCAGCCTTCTTCTCTTTCTCAGATATACGAACATCGAGATCCTCGGTCGGGTAGCGGACAGGTTTCTTTTTCTTCCTTTCGACCGCAAGTCGCTCGGCTTCCTCTTTCGCTTTCTGCTGCCTCTCCACCTTCTCGCGCACTTCTCGTTCTCGCTTTTCTGAGGTGGTAGCAAGAGTTTTTACTAAGACCAACTCAGAACGTACGACGAGAAGTGCAACACCAACTTACCTCTCTCTTCTTGTGCTGCCGTCAACTTTTTCTGCTTCTTCGTTGGAGGTCCTTCCTTGTCTTCCCAGATTTTTTTCCGCTTGTCAATCTCACCCTTTTTAATGTTCTCGACGCCTCTCCGAGTTTCCTCAGGCATGATAGAGTCCACCCCATAGTGCTTAGCAATAGCTTCTTTGACTGTCCAAGGGGAAGCCACGGCTGCATCGCGGTCAACGCAGTCGCGAATGAACCTCCTGAGAATGGACTTTGAGAAGGCCAGGCGGTCACGACTGACAGGAAACAGATGGTTAGATCATATACCTCCAATATCCTGGTCTGGACCTACCTCATCATGTTGGAACGAACATCAACCAATCTACCACACCATTGTCCCTTGTCCTTTTGGGTAGCCTTTCCCTTTTCATGACCTTTCTCATGGGGTTCTTCCAAAATCTGAACCTGGTAAGTGTACTGGACCGGATCGTCCTTGGCCTGCGCTTCTTTAGCGGGTATCTTGAGGTCGCCCCCAATCTTGTGTATCTGTACGTCGTCCGTAGTTTCCATAGGGTGTGTTTGAACTGGGGAAGTGGAGGAAGAAGCTTGATTCGGCGGCAAGGCCTCTGTGACCTCGGTTGACGGGTTTGGAGGAGAGACTCGAAGTACTTTGGCGTAAAATCTGAAGGGTGTGAGACGGAGGGAAGTCAATCGAAGTGCGAACTTACTTGTCCCCCTGTACGTCGACGAAAACCTCTGATGAGATAAAGGGAGATGATCAGCGTTGATGACACTGTACAAGGAGATGACATACTTTCGCCCGCGAAGTACCGGTCCTTGAATCGTTCGAAAACAGCCTCTACTAGATGATCCAGACGACCCACCACCTCTGTGTGCGTACCCAAGGGATGTCAGCTACACCGGCAGAAAAGTGGACTAAAGGGGCTCGTACGCCATTGAACCGCCTTGAGAACGGCAGCTTTCAGTGGTTCAGGGAACCTCGAATGCATTGTCTGGGCCTCTTGTTGTTCACTTTCGAGGGCCTGAAAGTAGTCAAGACCGCTTTTGCCGGTGACCTCACACTGAAACTGCTTCAATCTATAAAATGACATTCGCGCCGCGTACGCCCTGGAAGCCGAGAAGGAGAGTCTGTCAGGGAATGGACGACAAGAACAGTGGGCTGTACGGACTCGTAGGTTTCGAATATCTCTCCAGTTTGATGGAGATAATAAACCTCCTTGTCGGGGTTCGACTGTACTGCTTGGAGGAGAGCTTGGGAAGGTTCTATGAGTACTACGCGTTTGCGCCTGCATGTTGGCATTGTAGGACGAGAGGTAGAAAATGAAAAATGGGAGGATGCGGGAAAGAGAGGGAAAGGCCGCGAGTGGCTATTAGGGAGGAAACGTTGGCATGTAGCCGCTACAGCGGTCCCTGTGCATTTTTTGCAACCTGACTCTGCACAAGGGACCGAGACCTCCTATGTAATCCACTTTTTATCTTTTCCTTCTCTCTCTATCTTTACAGGGAACTTCCAACATTCAGACTAGCAACGCGCTTCTATTCCGGTTCCAAAACTACCCCAGCTTCATCCTTTCTCGTACACATACCACCTTGGGGTGGGTTACATGGTCATCCGCCCACCACAAACACGGATTAAGCACAAGTACCTGATGGCTATCAAGTATGATATTTTCCGCGCCAACCAGCCCGCGGGGTTCGGACGAGACAGGCGCGCAAACTACACATAGAAGACACACCACTCGCCTGCACGTCTCTACCTCCGGGGCTACCTCCATTTCTAAACCAAGGCCGCATTCGGGTCGCTGCCTTCTGACTACTTCCCCGCCATCCGTGCGCTGGGATGATGGATGACTCGGCAATGCACGTGTGTTGTATCACGGCGGCAAAGAGCCATAGGAAGGACCACTTGCCCAGGTTAGACTTCTCGAGGAAACAGATACCCTTTCTTTCCCACGTGATGAATCTGAACGATCACGTGCACACTAAAAGTAGCTGTCATGTGACCAATTTATTTAGCAGGCAGCTGCCAACTTGAATTGTCAATGTCATTACCTTGTACACGAAAGCATCATTTATCGTAGAAAAAAAAGAAAGGAATGACGAATGGAGCATTAGAGTAGATAGCATGCATTGCAGATCGATCCATGTTTACATCTTGCAGAGATAAAAAGGAAAATGATGACCGAAGAGGGTAAAAGATGCGGAAATCCAATGAGCGACGTTAATTAAGATTCACGCGTACTCTGCCGTTGTCCGGGGGTTTCGAGGGAGATTCAGCAGCACCAAGACGAGCAAGCCTGTGCCGGAAACGCCCTTGGCGCACCACTTCTTTCCCTTGACTTGTCCCGTTCATCGGAAGTTCGTGGGATCGACTGTGCGTAAGGCGTGTATCGTTTGCCAGTTCTTCTGCACCTTTACCAGGTCGAGAGAGAGACAAGAGACGGCGTAGACCCGATCCGCCACCTCGCATCCTTGCACCCTTGCCGTCTTTGCCGTCGATGACCAGGATGGCCTTGGCCGTCGTGGACATGGGCGGCTTCTCATTGATGTGCGATGCTCTCCGAGCGCGATCATGGTTCGGCATGGTAGGACTCGAAAGGGGAGTGGACGAGTGTCCATTGGCGTGATCTTTGCCTTCTACATTGACCAGTACCCAACCATTGCCACTGCCACTTCGGCTTCCCGTTTTCGTTGGCGATGCCGGTACACTAGAAGGACCTTTCGATTTGCTAGGGCTATCTCCCGACGGGATGGGTATGGGCGGAGGTGGCGATCGGGGTGAGATCATTCCTATCATCCCAGCCTCACTCTTGCGCACAGCCCCATCACGCACAAATTCAGGTGAAGCAACCCGCGCATCAACATCATGCAAAGACCTGTCGGGATGCTTGCAGTGTTCAGGGCGAACCGTAGACTCGTCAGTTTTCGAAGAATCGTTGACGCCGGATTCATCCTCCTCCGGGGTTGGCGACCAACTCCCAGGTAACATCGGAGATCGGAACACGGGGTCAGGGTGACGCCGGGGCTCCTCGGTGAATAGCTCTTGCTCCTCCTCAATGTTCTCGATCCCTTCTGGCTTACCCAATCCTGTCCATCTGATGGGAAGATCACAGGATCCCGTGGTATCAACAGAATTGGAGGAAAACGCCGAATCTCGTATGCGGAACATTCCAGGGCTGAGAAGAGGTAGATTCTCTCCTAATGGAAAGTCTTGCACTCGGGGAGGTGACGGGGTGCGCGGGTCGCGTGATTGCGAAGAGAGCAACGGTGGGGTCTTTGAACGCGATGACGCCGGCCGCATGCCACTGACTCGCCGGTGTGGCGATGATGATCTTGACCTGTTGTTGTTTCTTTCTGGGGGTGAATGAACAGTTCCTTCATAGTCACGTGTCTCTGGGGTCTCTCCAGGATCCGGAGAAAGAGTAGGCTTAGGGCCAAATCTGTTCCGATTGAGAGTTCCAATGCCAGTCATATTCTCACAACTACTCGGCACCGCACTGGGCAGAGACGTACGGTAACGATCGTGCTCGTCATCGTCGTGCGCATCAAAGTCCACGGAGACGGGTACTTGAGCCCTGGGAGCAGGTTTACGCATGCTGATGCCAGAAACTGCATGTGGTGGAGATGAAGGCGGTAGCATCGCGGGAAACGACGGCGGAAAGCCATTGATCTCAGTGGTCGCTCGCGTATGATGAGGAGCGGATGGACCATATGAGGGAGGTAGCAAATGCTGGGGGGCTGTTGCTACGCGCCTGTGCAGCGACGATGGTATAACGCCCGCGTCGGAATTTCGTTCAGGCGTAGACGCTCCATTAGACCGCCGCACATCCAGCATGGACCCAGAACGGCTAATCGGGGACTCTGGCCAGTTCTGGTCATATGCGTCGGAGGATCCAGGTCCAATGAAAACCCACAAATCTTTCACTCGTGAACGTCCACAAATTGAAAGAGAGGCAACCATTGTGCAGGAATGGCCATCGAGGGAAGTGAGGAGAGAAAGAATTTGATGGAGCGAGTCGGTTGCAAACGTGTCCTCGTTGAACCCTGAGAGAACTGAGTCGGAGGCAAACAAGAGACAATGATATTGTATACACACAATTGTATCCCTTGAGCTTAAACTCGTATGCTGTATCGCCGACCTTCTTCTCAGAGACGACGCCCCTTGGCCAAGAGCTACGGACAGCCTGGAGAATGGCGGGGGTAGAATTCAAAGGAGGGTGTATGACGCGCATGACGGTGCTGGAGACGAAAGATATTGCAAAGGGTGCCTTCCTCTCATGCTTACCACCAGTGCCGTGAGAGAGGTTGCTCCCAGAACCAGCAGGGATTGGGGAGTGGGGAGTGGGTGTGATTGGAAAAGGAGGAGCAGATAGACGAGAGAAGGCGATTGCGAGACGATCGTCGCGTTCGCGACCGTAGTCGATGGTGGAGAGAATGGTATAACTATGCCTATAAATAACGGCGATGATGTCGAGGAGGATACGCTCGGTACGTGCGCTCTTTGGGGAAGCCCAAGGTTTACCGTGGAGTTGGAACTCGCATAGCTTTTGGGATGAGTCCTCACGGCAAGCAGCGTTGAGGTAAAAGTGGTCAAGGAGACGACGTAAGTCTGCGACGACCTCGAGAGAGAAAGAGTAGAGCCTGATGAAACTTGGACCGGAAATGGCGAGCAAGGAGAAATCCGAGGTTGTGCGTTGGTCGCGGATGAACTCTTTCCTGGGAACAAAGCCAGAATCAGCCAAAGTTGAGACCGGCTGCATGTGAAGGATGGTCGTCGGCCAGGATAGGGTGTGAACAAAGAGGGTGAGACGAGTAGGAGGTATATCCTACCAAGACTGAGCGGGATGGGAAACGTCAGGTAAACGGGTGGCCAAAGGAGAATCTAAAGGGGAAAGAGGGCCTTACGAGAAAACGTGCAAGACACGCCAGTCGGTGCGTAAAAGCGAACTTGAGCAGGTGGACGCGGGCAGGCAAATGAGGCGATGGGAAATGTTGTAAAGACGGATGCTGTGAGCTGCGCAGACACCTGAATAACGGGTGGGGTCACGGTGGTGCCAGCCAATTCGCTGCGCCCGGCCGGGTGGCACCAGACTTAATTTCACCTTTGGGGTGACATCACAGACGACCAACGCGTGTAGGTGGCAGTGCCGCGTATGTACTTCCCTCCCGGTCCGCTCCGGGCCAGCCCGACCCCCGGCCCGCGTCCGCCAACTTATAAGTAGCGGATGGGCTTCGTAGAAGAGTCATTCCCTCCCAGATTCAGTCCGACATGGAAAATCAGACAAAGTTAAACGTCTTGATGTGTGCGTGTGTTATCAATATTCTCGATCCGTGGGTATTTCTCACCTTGTCTCCCTCCCTTTCCCAGGCGGGACAGTGAGTCCGAGTCCACGCGCTTCCGGCACCGATCCCGATTGACGTGCCGCAGGGTGAGTATACCACAGGATGGACTGGAAGCGGTGCCTCGAAATCGGACAAGAAAGTGGGTCCACCCTCGCAGATCATCTTACTGATCCGCCGGTCCGACCGAAACCCTAGATCGGCGTTAGTTCACCCATTCTTGAGCATCCTGCCTCGTAGTGATCCATTTCAGGTCGTCGGTCTAACTATGTTCGATCTCCGGAGACTCGGAAAGGTGCGTGGCGGTCTCCTCGTCCACGCACCACGCATGCAATCCGCGCTAGGTCGACAAACTTGGAATGGTTGGCGTCAACGGTTCCAAGTTCCCGCTGATCCGGCAGCATCTCCAAGAGAATATATCCAATGTCTACAGGGACATGGACACCTCGTAATGTCAGATCCCTGCTGCCATGGCAGTTCTTGACGCCCTCGCCCCAGATTCGATGAATTCCCAAAACAAGGGAAATATGATCCCGAAGCATGTCAGTGCTCCGAGTCCATTTGTGCCCATGCTAGTATCCGGTTTCTTATATTTTGTGTCAGATAAGCAGGCGATCGACGAGCTGTCTCCTGGCGATGCTGTCGTCGTCTTCACTCCAGACAGTTAGTGTTCCTTCGACGTCATGCGGTGACCATGTCACGCCTTCAATCTTCTAGGTACCCATTACCCCATCTGCCTCTACGCAATCGAACGCGGTATTCACGTCCTTGTCACAAAACCTGCCACTCAGCTTCTTTCCCACCACAACCTCCTCATCGAAGCCGCTCGCAAGCACAACGTTGTCTGCTTCGTCGAGCACCACAAACGTTTTGATCCTGTTTACAGCGACGCCAAAGCTAGGGCACAGGCACTCGGAGAATTCAACTTTTTCAGTGCATGGATGAGCCAACCGAAGAGTCAACTGGAGACGTTCAAGGCCTGGGCTGGTAGAGACTCGGACATCAGGTCAGTAGTATTAGGTACCACGTGCCAGATGAAATCATTCTTGACGTCGCTACTTACTCACTCTTTAGCTACTATCTTTCTTCGCACCACATCGACATCTGCTGTTGGATCTTGCAGGACAAGGCCGTACCGACTCGCGTCGTTGCGAGCGCTGCCACAGGCATAGCTACAAGCGAACCCTATAATTGTGTGCCCCAGACAGAAGACACTATAACTCTCCTCGTCGATTGGCAGTCAATCGCCAGTCCGAAACACAAGGGGACCGCGGTCTATACTGCGTCTTGGACTGCGCCGCTGAAAGCCGGAATTCATTCAGCTCAACACTGGTACTATTTGGGTGAAAAGGTGCGTATGACAATGAGCTAGAATTCTCCAGATACAATTATTCGTCATACGCTCTAGGGGGATATCAACGTTGATCAGGCTCACCGTGGCTATGATGTCACCGTCGACGAGACGGGCAAGACGTGGTATAATCCCTTCTAGTGCGTCGTACCCAAATTTGTATCCGGTAGTCTGCTGACGTCTAGGTGACCAGTATGAAGTACTCTCCATCTGAAACCGGTCACTTTGACGGGCAACGGGGATATGGATATGTATCGATTGAGAAATTCGTCGATGCCGCACGAGCCGTAAATGCCGGCCGGGCGAAACCAGCTGACTTTGATGCAGCTGGGTATCCAACTATCGCAAATACTGTATTGACGACAGCGGTTCTCAATGCCGGACGTATTAGTCTGGATGAGCAGAGGCCAGTGGGTATTAGAAAAAGCGAAGGTGCATGGGTTCTAGAGTAGAAATCTGGTTCGTTCCTAAGCGATGCGAATCAATCGCGCAATTTATAACCACTTCCATGTCCGAGTCTGAGCTTATTGTTCCCAATAATAAGAGCGGTGGAAACATGACTGTCGACGGAATAATATCAGTTGAGTAATTTGGGGATTCTAGGTTATCGGTTTCGTCTGACAGGTTTCCATTCTTCGTTTCAAGGACCAACGTACACATGGAGTCACAATCCACACCATCCAGCGTTCCTTCCAACACTGATGCTGTGCACTGTCATGGTAGCGATCAGAAAACCTGGCAGAACCGAGCAACGATCTAATTAGAAATTCCATCAGACACACAAGCCTTGTAGTTAGCCCTTGAGATTGCAGATACGGTATTGTAAAAACATTGTTCATTTGGGTAGGAGATGCCGGGATGCTGCAACATTGACGAGATGGAGTGTGTGACAGGTGCGCGGAAAGCTAAATTAAACTAGGCACAATGAAAGTTGTACGGTTGGTCAAAGGCTAACGACAAACCGACGCAAGAAACCACACGTAGCGAGCCAAACGGTCGACAAGAGCTGAATTCTGAACGCAATCATAAAGTGAGGAATAATATAGAACGAATGCGATTGGCAGTGGATGGGGAGAATCTGTCGACCTCGTCACGTGGTGAATATTGCGAGTGATTTTAACGGAAAGCGAGCGATGTGACGGATGTGTATGCATAGAGTAACAGAGACTGAAATGAGTGGGAATGATTGCACATTGATCGGTGGTGTTGACAAAACATTGAGGCGATGGTTCTGAGGACGGAGAGGAATACCGCTAACGAGAACTTGCCCATCAAGTGGTTTGGCTCAACTAGATGGGCTGGCTTGACCCTCGTCCTCCTAGAGATAGATTGTCGGTGAGTGTGGCGGAAGGGAGACGGAAGGGAATATTGCAAAGGAAGGGTGATGCATGGATGATGAGTGGTAGAAACAGTGCACAAGTAGCTCAACGTGTAGGTGGTATTACATTTTGAGGGTTGTAGAGGCGGCGTCATAGGAATGGTGCACTATGCGACGGCGGCCACTCGAGGTGAGCCATTGAGATTGTGGAGTGCGGGGCGACTATAGACGACAAACTCGTGAGGAAGGAAGTGATCTGGAGGTGCTTCGATACGTTGTTTGTTGACGGAGAGTTCGAATGTATTAGGAAGGTTCTCCTTGTCGTCTTCAGATAGCAATGAACTTGAAAACGGATCAGAGGAGAACGACGCCGGGCTCGTAGGTGTCAAAGGGAAGTCGTCCGAAATGTCAGATATAGTACTCGTGGCGCTCATTGGTGTACTCGTCCCAGATAGCAAAGCAGATCGCTTCGGTGTGGTGGGCAAGCTAACGATTTGCTGCTGATCATAACGACCACCCTGGAGATAGTACTGGACAACCAAAGTCGCAGCTTTGGAGTAAAAGGCATAGGAATACTTCTTGACCAGAGTCTCGGAGAGATCGTTGACCCGTTTGGCGAGGCGGTTATCCAAAAGTTCGACAATTTCCTGACATTCCTCTGTTTCCTCAAAAAGGCGCCGAGGCTTGCCACAAAGAAACCGGGCAAGTGTCAATGCACCGAGCGCTATCGACGATGGGGGGTATTTGATGAATTCCCGATAAAAGAGTGTGATCTCCATAAGGAAACGCGCAACGTGCTGGACTTTCTCTGTCTCGATGAATGGATCGCAACATATCAAGCGAAGCCAAGCCTCAGCTGTGGGGTGACCAAGGGTCCACTGGATAGTCGCAAGTACGTGACCTTCCATTTGTATGAAAGCCGATTCGTCGTATGTTTCGCGGCAGATCTGTGCAAGCTCCTGAACCGTGGGTACGCGATCCTTTGCGTCTTCAAATTTGGCCGCAATCCATAATGCCGCACATCCAACAAGCTGGTAGTGCTTGATGTATACGATTCGGCGAGACACGTAGCGGTCCACTATATTGAGGGTGAGATAAAGAGTCTCGGGCCGAAGGCGAAACGCAAAATGGATCTCGACGAGGAAGTCAACCAGACAAGGACGCATGTGCCACCGTATTTCAGGTTGTTGGTCCATGGACTGCGCAGACGACATCGTATACCTCTATTTATCGTGAGAAAAATCAACGTGGTGGTCACTCGCGTGAACCTCACCTCCATTTCATGCATATAGAATCGGATGTCGTCGCGGTATTCCTCCTCTAAAAGAACTCCTTGTCGTCGAAGTGCGGCAATTTGTGCGTCACGTTGACGCTGTTGAAGTAAAGCAGTCTTGGCAGAGTAAGGGGACTTGTGACTCGGAGCTAAAGGACCACCTGGAGTCTTGCTTGCTTTAAAGACGCCTGTCGGAGATGGACGTTTCTTGGGATACGCAACTTTCCGTGAGCTCCGGTAAGAAGAGATGGAAAGATCTTTCATGTCTGAGTCAATGTGGTTGGGGTAGGTTGGCTGGGGAGAGTGATCAACCAACAAGAGTCTGGGAAAGCGTTGCACAGGGTGAGTTATCGTTAGCATGCGCTGAGGGATGATAGGCACGAGAGATAGAGCCATGGATATGTAAGGTGCCTGAATGTGGTACTGGATACGGATTGGATTGGTTAATAGGGCACGAGCGCACGTAAACGTTCCTCGCCGCCTTCAGCGAACAGGTCACCGATTCTGAGGATGAAATATGTATAGAAGTGGCGATCCAACAAACAACCCGATTGCCAAGGTTGGGAGTATGGCATATGGGGTGCCGCAAACGAGAACGAGGAGGCGATATGTGGTACTCACTGCAGGCAAGACGATGATCATGCAATGATGGCGAGCACACTTGCGTGGGCGTCTGATCGGGTAGTGCAGTACGCGGGGGAGTGTGGCGGGTACCGGGGACTAGACAAAATGGATCGTGGTCAGCGTGGGGGGTCGTGAAGAGAGTAGAAGGAGGGAATATGGAAGCGAGAGAGTGGTAGGTTCGACGTCGCGAGCAACGACGAGGAGGAAGGAGTCTTGTGTAACGAAGACCCAACAAAAGAGAGAAGGGAAAGGACTGCTCGAAATGAATAAGAGCACAGCAACGCTGGCTAGCAATAAACAAAAAAAAAAATGAAAAATGAAAAGATCAACGGAACACGGCAGAGAAATATTCGAGATACATCTATAAAAGGGGAAACCCGATGAAATAAAATAAAAATGATAAAAGGAAAATGACAAAACGTGACGACAAGGTTGAGGTGCAACATCAGCTCATCCGAGACAACTGTACATAACTGTCGCCGCCCTTTCGGCACTTCACATCGATTATCTCGATTGCCCAGCAGGAATGGGCGCGATGCCGGCACCCCTCACAGCCAGTCCCGGGTCGGCTGCAAGCACCCTGGCCCAGTGGGAACGCCTCCTCTACGAAACGGCGCTGCCCGCGGCACGTGTGGAAATAGCGCCGCACGCGCACTTTCCCACGACCCCACGTTTTACGATGTCGAGAGCAAAATGACGTATTTCCACCGTATATGGCGGATACTCACTATGGAGAGCTTCGGAGTAGAAGTGGGACCACTACGCTGGGTGTCTGCATGGGTCAGACAAGGACATTGTCGAAAAACGGAAAGCGCTCACACTAGCTTTGAAATTTGCTGTTCGCCAATTCAACGCCATCGTTCATGCATGCAGACGGCCCTAACTCACCTGCGAGAGAATAACCACTGGATCCAGAGGACGCCTTGTGTGTGGTGTTATTAGAAAGAGATTAGAGAAAATGTTGGTAGGGCTGAAGCGAGAGACGGTGTAAAGGAAAGACTGGTGAGTTGGATGGATCTAGGGTGGATACGGCGCAACGACTACAAGGAAAATCGTCTCGAAGTGAATCGAGCGTGTGATGTCTCACGAGTACTAGTAACAGAGCACTTGCAGTGACCTTGTACTCGCAAACTGGCTGGTGTCGGGCGGGAAGCAGATAGAAGGTAGGCTGGTGGTTCTAAGTCGAGGTTTTACCACCCGAAATGCGTGAAAAGCGTGCACCGCTTATCCCTTTGTCCTTTCAAGCGGGGCATGCGGCACGTATTACTTACTTCGTCCTCGGTAATATTTGCTACTTTTATTCTGATTTGGCAGGACAATACCACGTTGTCTGCCTGCAGGCAATGGATGTTAGGTAGTTGCGTAAAGTTGCTGTCTTCTCAGAAGCTGCCAATGCAGCGCACTCGTATGCCTCCAGAGGCCACTGACCCTTCGCCTTTGCCAAGCATTATACAAAAATACGCGCTATTCGGATGTTCAGTGCTCAGCATCCATGTTCGCTCCATAGAATGTCGATTCAAACTTCCATATGGATACATTATCTCATGCATGTTCCGTAACAATGCAAGCATTTGCGCCGGCTCCCACAGAGCACCTCCCATCATTCACAAGTTCTTATCAGGGCGCTCATCGTATATAGCTTCACACATCGTTCATCGAGAGGTACAGCCCGCGTCCCTGTCGGATTCCCAAATGATGATCTAATTTTTGTTATGCTTGTCTACTTAACCGGTGACAGGTAGACCGCTCATCTCACAGTGCGGCGCGGCCCGCCGTTGTACTCGGGTAACAGGTAAGCCTTGACCAAGTAACGCTGCCGACACACCGCAGTGGCAGGTGGACGGCAGGCTTATCTTGCTGAGCCACCCCTCAAAGTTGCAACAAATTTCAGTGATGGGGATAAGACGATAGAGGCTCAAACTCCACGGCATTCCGTAGGTTGGAGAGCGCTCCACGTTTTGCTGGTTGCCACGGAAGAATAGAAGTCTTCCTTCATAGTGAATTCTCAGCAAACTGATGCCTCCCCCCGGTTGGATTTTGCCAAGTTGGGTCCCTTCGTCCGACAATTGCCGCCGCCGCATCACAGATCATACGTTTTGCCTTGTTTCTTGTTACATTTGACAGGCGATATGGTGCATGTGACAAATGTATCATCCGAGCGGCACAAGTAAACTGCAGGAGCAGTGGAACTTATGCGATTGTATCGTGCCAGGAAACTCATATTCATGCGCACTGCCGTCGTGCCCAAACTCATAATTCAGCGAAACAACGAGAAGAATGGAACGGATCATACCAAACTATGTATCAATAAGGAATGTAGGCAAGTCCACAGAGGGATTGAGACGAACAAGGAAGAAACGAGAAACGAAATCAGTAAGTCACAGGGCATAGTACGTATAACGTCTAGTCTCTCCGGGCTCCGTTCATCAGTAAAGCCATGAGATCATGGGCCGGCTGGTTGGCGGTTCCACCACCGAAGCCTTGCTGCTGCAGGTGCAGTGGAACCATGTGTGGATGAATTTGTTGCTGCGGTTGCTGGTGTTGCCTCAAAGCGATATGAGGTGGTTGGACTTGAGGACCCTGTTGCCCAAACCCTCCACCTGGGACGCGGAGCCCCCCATGCATGCCATTAGCTCCGGCGAGACCCAGCAACTGTGCTTGAGTGGATCCCAGGTTACCAGGATGAACGAGTCCTTGTAGCGTGTTCGGACCCAACGTTCCTTGTAGCTGATGCGCACTTGGGTGGGGGGGACGAATCTGAGGCCCGCCACTGAAACCTAGGGAGGGTTGTTGGAAGTTATTAAAAGGAGGCTGAGGTCCGTTTCCATGCACTGTCCCATGTAGGCCGCCATTCGTCATTCCAACAGATGCATTGACAAACTGGTTGGGCTCGTGGGGGGGTCGTCCACCTAAATTTGCGAGGCCAGGCGGTAAACGTTGTACCGAAGCGAGGTGATTGGGGGATGGAGCACCGCGGAACTGAGCTGTCTGCATCGATATTGGGCCATTTCGACCAACGTTACCATGCTGCATATGGATTGAGGGTACTGGGCCCTGATAAACCTGAGTCGGGCCACGTTGTCCGTTGAACGGTACGGGTTCATCAGGGAATTCAGAGAACGTTGCATTACTTTGTCTACTGCGAGGTGGAGCTGACCGAAGGCCCGGCACCATGCCATCCGCGACGAAGGGTCTATCATCATAGAGGGAGTCCATTCGACCGGGGCCGAGTAGGTGAGGATGGCCTTGAGGATTTTGTAACACGTGCAGATTGTTCGACGGGGAACTATAGCCCATCTCCAGATTCGGCAACTCTGGGGCAACACCGAGTCTCTGAGCCTGTTTAAAAGATATGGAGACTTACTTTTCGAAAGAAGGATTGACATACCTGCGCAGAGTTGTTGAGCATTGCAAAAATGTCTTCCATTGCTCTGGCTTCAGAGTTGTGCGAAGGATGCAAGCCTGGAAAATCCGTGTTCTGAGGAGTAGGCTGCGACATCCCCGATGTAGCAATCGGACCTTTCGAGAAAGGAACAGGTTGGTTGTCTCTGCTCTTCCCATCAAAGAACTTTGCAAATCGACTGCCTTTCGCAGCAGCAATACCCGAACTAGCGGGTTCGAAAGGCTGAGCCTGGAGGCCATTCGAAAACCCTCCTCCAAGGCCAAGCTCAGTAGACAATATATGGTCTGAAGGGAAAACGGTGCGATCGCTCGCCAGAGTTAGAGGCCCGCGGTGGATTGTTTCGGGCGTACATGTGTTTGGGGGAGCGAGCACTTCTCTGTGTTCTTCAAATGCAGAGAAATCATCGTTGGGACGCAATGTCTCGACAACGGGAGTGAAGTGTGCGGAGGGATCAATTGACTGACTGACGCTGACTCCAGCACCAACAACCGCATTCTTTTGGACGGACGACGCTGGGTTTGGGGATATAGAGCGCACAGACGGGGCAACTGCATTTTGTGGATTCCGGGATCCCAGCGCAAGGAGCCGAGATCCCCCGGGAGGGTGAGCTTGAGAGGTTTGGTTTGCGGCCATCGTCGACTCAGTAGACGATTGCATATTTGTAGATGGGTCGGATGGTAGTGGGGCTGGGAATACTCGCGAACTTTGTGGGATCGGTTTATCCGACGATTCAGATTCCTGACTGCTAAAAACCAATGATGCAGAGGCCTGGGGGGAAGAGGCAGACGTAAATGGGGTCGGTGCATCTGTAGTCACGCTGACAATGACAGGAGGTTCATGCTGTTCGCCAGGCGATGGCACACGAGAGGCCCCTTCTCCCGGCAAGATAGGTGTGGATGCATTAACTGCTATCATGATAAATGTGGGCGAATTCATTAGACATTTGTAGCGCACCTTGCGAAGCATCATCATGAAGACCCGCAGAAGAACTCTCAGCGGAAGAGTGAAGTGCTGGGGGAACCAGGCCGGGAGTGTCTGATTTTTTCTTCTCTTCTTCTCTCTTCATCATCAGACGGAAGAGTTGGATCTCGTCTAGCTGGCTTTCGGAAGCCTGAACTGGGGATGAAGCTTGAGTCTGCGGCACCGCGAGACTAGATGCCACTGGCGAGGAGGATTTGCCTTTCTGCTGCATTTCCTTCCTAAACGCTTGGATACCATCCAGTTCTCCGCCAGGACGCTGGGCGCCAATAACGCCACCACTACCATTGCTCGGGATGTAAGTATCCATCCAAGCAGGCTCTTTCTCGCGTTCTCGGTCTTTGCGGTCATCACGGTCTTTACCATCTTCGCCCGATTTCCTGTCCCGCCCACCTGTTCTCTTACCCCTGCTTTCCCGTTCATCTCCAGCAGCCCAGCGTCTGTCGGAACGATCACCTGCATCCCAGGTGGGTCGATCACGGCGGTCGCGCAAATCCCGTTCGCGTGTCTCCCTATCGCGTCTAGCGGCCATGCGTTCGTCTCTTTTCCCGTCATCTCTCCATCGTCTGGGATCCTCGAGCTCGGAGTCTCGTTCAAAATCCCTGTCGCGATCATCCCTGTCCTTTCGGTAGGCATATCCGTCGTCACGGTCCGTTCTGCGATCTTCTTTATCACGTCTCGAAGGAGACGGTTCACGACGGGACCGGGAGGAATCGCGCGCTCTGGAACGCGGTCGCTCGCGATCATCGCGGTCCCTGCGACCATTCTCTGGCCCTGGTAAATACATAAGTGAGCAGTCAAGAGTAGTGACAACTAAGTACTTACGATCTCTACCTGTTCGAGGCTGATCTCCACCTGGCAAGATGATGCCAGTCAGTCTTGTAGTATGCACATATCACTGACGATGACTCACCACGTCGCCAATCTTCGTTAGATTCCCCGTCTTTCTTCCTTTGAGCGTCCCGCGAGTCATTCGCACGAGAAGAAGTTGTCTGGTGTGCCTGAGCAGGAGCCCTGGAAGAGGTGTTAGCAAGATGGGGGGCCAACTCTCTGTCCTTGGTTCGCATCTGCGAAATAGATGAGAGAGCACGGCGATCGCGGTCATACTTGTCCGACAACTGGAATGACAGTGTTCAATGCGATTAAGTGACTCGGATGATATCTGTACTCGCATTACGCAGTCGTTCTTGACCTTCCTTGACCCTTTCACGATCTTGTTCCTTGTCTGCATCCCTGTCTCGGTCGCGGTCAGCTGCGCGGATAGACTGATGCTTGAAATTGCCCATCTGAGAGGGCTGGGTAATAGCAGCGCCACGGAATGATTGTCTCGCAGAAGCTGGAGAGCGGTGTTGGCGAAAACACGTACGAGGAAAAGAGACACGTACCACTATCATCTGCGTCCCGACGGAACCTGAATGTGCAATGTTAGCAGATGAACTGGGGGAGGACGAGGCTACACACCGACGGTCTCGTGCATTTCCTGTGGGGAGTGGTGTTTCAGAGTCTTTTTTGGAGCTCGACTGGTCGTTCTCGGTACTGGAAATGCAGTGAGCAGGTAGTAGAAGAAGGGGGGAAGGATGCGAGCACAAACCCGAACCAATCTTTTAGGGCTGGCATGCCGCTGGGGAGCTGGACAAGAGGGGATTTGTGGAGAAAAAGGAGCTGAGAGCGAGAATACATGATGAAGGGACGATCGTCGGGTTGTTGTTGTTGAGGAGGAGGAGAAGGTTCGGTGGGGATGATAGCGAGACTGGCGAGGCTGTCAGACACGGTGAGGACGGGGGAAGGAGGTTGCGGGAGGACATTGACATCAGATGAGGAAGACATGGTGGAGAAAACAAACAAGAGGTCGCCACGGCCACCAAACTCAGACACTGACTGACTGACTTGACATGCTCTCTCTCAAACACTTTATCCTTAGGCAGCGCGTCGTACACATCTACCGCCTAGCACTCAGGGCATCTCGCTGTCCGTATATTCATATCTTTTCCCAACGTAGCCGTTCTCACAAGGTCCCACTAGGCATACCCGACCCACACACACGTGCAGAGACACTCGGTTGGTTTCGCGCAGAGATCGAGCGCAACAAGCACCTCACCGATACCGTGAGCACGTCTGCTTCTCCCCCGTGCACGCCTCATGTAGCCCAGGTGGCAATTGAAAACCGGCTCGCCATCGCCAGCAGAGAAATCCGACAACTCTTTCCCGGAACATCAGCTCATACAACTCAAATGCATCGTTGACATTAATACTCGAATTCATCTTTACCGTGCAATCGCTGCTCCCACGCATTGACCGCGTATCGAGTATGTATATACGACGTTAGCTACTCACGCGAGAGCTCGGCGGTGCAACCAGCCAAGGACGAACCGCTTTCACGTATCAGGCTTGGTTGCGAAGGACTGCGCAAAATTCAGCATTTAGAACCTGTGAGGCATGTCACGAACGTACTTAGAATAACAGAGTCCCCACTATCGGCGGTCAGAATATGGCATCATTACAAGGGCGAACACATACCGCAGGAACATTTTGCTGATGAATCGGTCCTTATTGATGGGCTTCTTGTTCTTACCCTTTGGTACCTCGGTCCACATCTAGTCACATCGTCAAACGAAATGGCGTGTGATGAGATCGAGTGACCCTACCTCCTTCACGTTCTCGAGTACCTAGGTAGATATCAGAGATCAGGTAGAGCAGACGAGACGGAGTAAGACCAACCATGTTACTGTGTCGATCGAATGCCTTTACACGCGCAAGCAACTTTTTGTTATTCCGGAGGGATATAAGGACCTGAGCATGGTTGCGGACGGCCTGCTGCAAAACTGACAAGGGACCCTGGCTGATCTCATGTTCCTCCAGCTGGCGTAGCTGAGCCTCGTCTAGCTCGGATTTAGGAACATGAACGTACTGACTGGTATGAGCGTAGTAAGCACGTCGTTCCAGCATTATCGATGGGTCTCGCTCACCTCATAATTGTGGTGGTGGTCTGGTCGGTAGGACGTTGTTGACGCTGCACAAACAAAGCCACTACTTCCTTCTCGACACAAAATCACGCCTTCAAAAGTATTTTGAGATGGGCCGTATAAAAAAAAAGGGCAAGGCCGGTGCGGCCAAGGCCTATATGACCCGGTCAGCCGCGGTTAAAAAATTACAGTGCACCCTGGCCGACTTCCGGCGGTTGTGCATCCTCAAAGGTATCATCTGGCTTCGTCATGTCACATCTCCAGCCATAACGCAGAACAGGGATATTTCCCCGTGAGCCACGAAGCAAAAAGAAAGCCAACAAAGGCTCGACGGCTCCAACGTCTTTTTACTACACAAAGGACATCGCATACCTTGCGCACGAGCCGGTCTTGAACAAGCTACGGGAGCACAAGGCGTTCGCAAAGAAGATCTCAAGAGCTCTTGGTCGCGGTGAATGGAGTATTGCGAAGAATCTAGAGGACAGCAAACCAACTTATCGACTAGATCATATCGTAAAGGAAAGGTATAGGACTCTCCCCTTCCACGGTCTTTGCAAGGGCGACTGATATGGTCATCAGATACCCCACCTTCATCGACGCTGTACGAGACATCGATGATGCTCTTTGCATGATATTTCTCTTTGCCTCCCTACCCTCCAACGATCGTGTGTCACCATCGTTAATCGCCAATTGTTCCCGCCTGGCTGCCGAATGGCAACTGTACATCATGCATTCGCATTCGCTCAGGAAGGTCTTTCTTTCCATCAAAGGAATATACTACCAGGCGGAAATCATGGACCAGGATGTCACATGGCTCGTGCCCTATCAATTTACGCAGAACGTAACGTTCTCCCTACGTTTCAGAGCCTAGGGTACTGAGCAGCCTGTTTGTAGATACCATCAAACGTTGATGTCCGAGTAATGTTGACATTCCTGGAACTCTATCAAACGCTGCTAGGCTTCGTCTTTTTCAAGCTCTACACGGACGCCGGGCTTTCCTACCCGCCTCCCTTGGATGCTAACCGAGATGAGGCTGGTGCTGGAATGGGTGCATTCATTGTTCAGACAGCAGAGAAAAATATGGCATCTATGCCAATACCCCTAACTACCGGCAAAATAGCATCCACAAAGGAGGTTCGACAAGCAATCAAAACCATTACCGCAGATCCATCGCCTGTCAACGAAGATGTCGACTCCGGGGACTTCACTACCAAATCCATCGAGGTCGACGAGGAGTTTGTTGTCCACTCTTCTGCTAACGTGGATGCGGCGGCGCTGCTGCCTACACTGCAATCGTTATCGGAGACGCCCAAATCGACGCCCACGTCGCTATTTTCTGCGTACACCTTCTTTTTGTCACGGGAGACATCCAGACCCGTTTTCGAGTTCTTGATAAGGTCATTTGGTGGTCGAGTTGGCTGGCCGGCATCGTCTGGAAGTGGATCTCCCATCGCGGAATCCGATGATTCCATCACTCATGTCATCATCGACCGACCCGCGATCAGCAAGGCCAATGAATCGGCAGAAGAGAAGGAACGGCGGCGAAGACGAAAGCATATCCAACCGCAGTGGGTTGTGGACTGTATCAACGCAGGAAAGATCCTTGTAGAAGATCTCTATGCGCAAGGTGCTACGCTTCCCCCTCATTTGTCTCCATTTGGCGATAAACCAGGGGCTTATGACCCAACCGTCGACCTACCCCACTCGGAGGAAGGACCGGAAGAGGAGATGCCCGGCAGCGAGGAAGAAGAGGGGTCGGAAAGAGGGGAAGAGGAAGAAGGGTCTGATGAGATGGTAAATATCGGGAACGCTGACGACGTGGAGAGTCTGCGTGCTGCCGAACTGGCAGCCGAGGCGGCGGGAATAGAATACGGCACTTTCGAGAAAGAAGTGCAAAAATCGCAGAGGAAGCGGGCGAAGGAGAAGCCGGTCGATCAAGATGAAGAAGAGATGGGCAAGATGTTGTTGAGTAACAAGAAGCGGAAGCTTTACGAGCGAATGAAGTATGGAGAGAAAAAACGGGCGGCAGAGGTGCGTGCAGCCGAGATCATTGTGGCCTTTTGTCTAATGGATTGATAGCGCGACGCCTTACTGAGGAGACGGATAGAACTGCAAGCTCGAAAGGGACGGAGTTGATGTCTTGGTCCTTAGATACTATTTGTAGTTAGTACAACTTCTTACTTACGTAAGCGTTCCTGTGCCTCGCACGGGGCTCCTTCCACCACCGTTAACTTACTACATAGTGATTCAACGTTACTTCAACTTGTGCTCACCGTGCTCGGCCTCTCCCCAGCGCCTCCGGTAACGAACATAGCACCTACGCCCGTCGCGTAGTGCGCTGTTATGGTCAGTATGCTTGGTTTGGGAAACAGACACCCCCCTTCAACAAACGTACACCGCCCTGACTGCCCGAACTCCGTTGCGAATCTCAAACAAACGCCGCCGTCGAGGGCCGAGCAGAACCTCCCCGTGCGCACTCCAGACACCACCGGTAATACCCCTGGTGTTGGTGGTCTCCACTTCTTCTCCCTACCACATTGGACACGCCGCATACTTCCTCTGTCTCCCTCAGCCCGTAAAGCTCTACACCATGTCGACGACTCAAATTTGCGCAGTGCGCCTCCCCGGAGACTGTTGTTCGAGAAAGACCTTCCCCCGACTCCGTCTTCCGATGCTGAGACTCACGTCGGCGCACGTGGTCACGAGGTCCATCCAAACGATCCCCGGGTGTCCATCACCGTTCAACATGCGACCGACTCCCCTCCGCAACCTACTTTTTATCTAGACGTATACCGCAACCCACCCATTTTATCCCCTCCCTCTCAGATGAACTCTGTTGCGTTTATGACATTCCCCAACAGCAGCACCGAGAACGCTCTGCGAAAAAGTAAGAGCACGCATTCGTTGCGGTCTCAACATCCTTCCTCCGGTCCTGAGCAACACCGTACCAGAGGTGTCTCGGTGACACACATGTTCGGAGCGGCAAAACGAGCCTCAACATCCCCGCCCGCTACCGGTGGAACCACCCCTGCGACACCCCTAGTACGAAAATCTTCGTTTTGGTCACGCAAGTTTTCGACTTCATCTCAACGTCTTACGGCCCAACATCTTACTGTTCCAACTGAGTCACCCTCCCTTCCAGCCTTGAAAGCCGCTTCCCCGCTCCACGTTGATCTCACTGCACCTCCAGCATCCCTCGCTCGGTCAAGTAGCAATTCTAGTAGTTCAGGACTCTCTAGGCGCCATTCGGAACGTGCTCTTCGTCGCCCCTCGATGGCTTGCGCCAACATTCCTAGTTTTCCGCAAAGCTCAATTGCTCCTGATAGAACCAATGTTCGACCGTCCACCGCCGATCCACATTCTCTTACTTCACGCCGTCCAGCCACGCGACGTCCGACTACAGCTGATTCCGCAACGCCTTCACGTCCACGCGCTCTCTTTACTTTACAACAGCAATCCATGGTTCCCTCTTCAAACGAATCACTCTATCCCACGGCCCAATCCAAGATTAATCTGCGCAATTCCCGACCTCGTTCTTCGACTAATCCCCCACTCCTGCATCGTCTTTCTATTAATATATTCGCCTCAACTTCCTCGTCGTCTTCCAGAAACGGGTCTCCCTTTTCCAATGGAGTCCAGCCGTCCCCTCCCTCTCGCTCTCCTCGACCGTCTCTGTCTCAGATCCCAGCCGATGTCCTAAAGCCTCGAGCAAACGAATCTTCCGAGACGTTTGTTGAGAGATTGGTGTCACTCGTCTCCAAGGCCGAAATAGCTGGAGTCTTGGCTTCCGCGTAAGCTTCTGCTGACGGTCTTGTACTCCTATTAACTGTTTTATGCAGCGGAGATTCCATACATGTCGATTCACTGAAGCTCTTTATTGGACATTTTGATTTTCACGGTGACCCTTTGGATGTCGCATTGCGCAGACTGTTGATGGATGTTGGTCTGCCACGGGAGACACAACAAATTGATCGAGTGATCGAAGCATTTGGGAATAGGTATCTTTCGTGCAACCCTGACTTATTCACTTCCAAAGGTGTGATATTCTCAAATCCCCTGGCACGGAATTTGCTGATGATGATCTCCATTCAGATCACCCATATATCCTAGCTTTCAGCCTCATCATGTTACACACCGACGCTTTTAACAAGTCAAATAGACGCAAAATGTCCAAAGCAGATTATGTACGGAATACCTCACTCCCAGGTCTGACTCCGGAGATTCTTGATGTATGTAGCGTGTCGTTGCCGTTGCAGTGGATCATTCATAACAGCTTCTCAGTGCTTCTACGACAACATCGTTTTTGCGCCGTTCATCTTTATCGAGGATCCCTTAGATCCCGATGGGAGTTTTGAGGGAAATCTTGCCAGACCATCCACGTCATCTGGGCTTCCAAGTCCTTTGATTCAAAACGGGAACACGTTACTGAGTAGACCAAAGATCGATCCCTACTATCTCATCACGAATGTGAGTACTCGTGCACCACTTTCGTCTGTTTGCCTCAGGTGTCCTTTTAGAACTTGCTCGATCGACTCCGTGTCAATGTCGATGATCAAATACCACCTGAGAACCCGTTCCGATGGGATGGCACTGGTGCTTCTTGGAACTATGACGAAATCCTACTGGACTTTATCAGGGGCCCCACGGTACAAATAGGATTAACGGATGCGCGATCAACGGCTCCATTCTTTGGTTTGAACGTTGGCGGTATTCCAAGTCCGTCTCTCAACGGCCTTTCCGGTGCACTTGAGACATTAGTCGCATCCGAGACATGGACCATCAAGTTTACCAAGGTTGCTGTGCTCAATCGGAAGGATAATCTGCTGGAGGGAGGGAAAAAGCCCTCGAATCGCAAGTGGCGTCCATATAGTGTCGCACTTACGAGATCGTCGCTTCTCCTTTTCCGTGACCTATCATGGGCATCAATACTACTTTCATGGAATGATTCTCCGAGGAAAGCCCCCATTGCATCAACGTCATTCAAGCCCGATGAAATCATTTCATTGAACGGTGCCCTGGCAGTTCTGGACCGATCCTATAGCAAGGTAAAGCAACCCATGCTGAAATTATCTAGTACTCATCAGCTCGTACTACAGCACTTGAATACCTTTCACCTCATCACCCGTGATAGACGGCATATCCTTTTCCAGATAACCGAGGAGACAGAGATGAATGAGTGGATATCACGTATTAACTATGCAAGTGCATTCAAAACCACGGGCATACGCATGCGATCACTCGGGATGACAGACAAAGTTCTCGAGCTCACCGGAGTAGCTGCTGCTACGTCACATCTTCATGACCTGCAACTTCCGGCCTTCGTTCAACCAAGAACACTGGCCTGGGTTCATCATAACCACTCTCAGCCAACGGAAGAACCCCCTGAGGATGGTAGGTCGCACGATGGGTACTGTCCAGACACGGGTGCTTTTCAAGACGAATCTGATCCGGCTGCACCAGAAGTAGAGGGAGCATCCCAGCTTCAGGAGACATTTGACACAGTGAAGGCAGAATTGGTTGCCGCTCGCATTAGCGCCGGAGATCTCTCGGTTGTAGAGAAGGCACATTCAGTTGGACCAGAATCTCCCCGTCTCGTTTCCAGGTCTCGCATGATACATACCCGGGTGGAAGATCTGGAGAATCGCATCTGCACAGCCAATGCACAAATCGATTCCAGCATGCACGTCGCGAGAAACATTGCAATCTTGGCACCATTCCAGAAATCTACCCGAGATCGTTTGCAGGATACCATTCAGACGATGTCCAAGAAAATACATGCGATGCGCTTAGATGTAACCAGGCTCGTCTGTCATCGCAACATTCTTCTCAACGATCTTGCTGTCGAGGAGAAGAATTTCAAACAAGCAACGTCGCTCGCTTTGCAGGTTGCAACCGAAACCTTACAGCAGCGCTACTCTGAATATGCCCTACGGTCATCGTTCTCTAGTCAAGAACTTCGACTCAGCAGTATGTCGCGCGAAGGATCTCCTCCATCAGGTTCGCGATCCTTCGACTCGTCCGCTCATGAAGCATTCCGTTCGGCGCTCGACTTTGGTCCTGACTGGCCATCGTCAGGCGACACGTTTCCCACACCCTCACTTTTGGGACCACCTCCCATCGCCGATTCACTGGTTGCACAAGGATTTAATGATTCCACGGCATCGGCCGACGAACGCTCTTATTTATTATTATCCACCAGCCAATCCCTTCCTGTCACAGCCTTGCATGAGAATCTACCCGTAGCACCTGACTCCCCAGAGGAACAAGCGGAGGAGTGGAACAAAACCAGAGCGGCAAAGCGCGTTTCGCTGGTAAAACTACCATCTGATCTGCGAATGTCAGCTATTGCTGGCAAATCTTCCCGTCATCCTCAAGGCAATGACATATTGATAGAGGGATCACGTGAAGTTGTTGGGACATCCGTTACCTGACTTGAGACAGTTCCACCATATTTTTTATTTTATTTTCATGGTTGGTTAAGTTACATTGCAGTCTAGTTCATACTTATTGCATCTACGGGCTCTACGACGTATACCCATGTTCATTTGACCCTCCCAGCTGATGTTCCTGAACAGGCAACACAGGTCAGGGGAATGCAGTGCCTTTGATATGCCACAGTGCGACCCCATCAAAACGAAAGTCACGACGTAACTCACATATATTCAAAGCAATATATCACAAAAATAACCTGAGAGCCAATATATGTGTATGATGACGGTCTCTCTCGGATTATCTACAATTTAGCGCGCGTGCATCGCATCCAGTGATTGTCGCGACCCTTCTCAGCGACCCAGGTGAGTCTACAATGAGCTCGAGGGTTGAACGTTGAACTGGTGACTATACTGGCATCCTGTCATGTACAACGCTGATGGCAGCTTCCCATATTGGAGTCTGTTTCTAGGTTACGAGCCATCCAGATTTATCTCGACATTCGTCCGCCGGTGGCTGATTTCCGTGAGTCCATAAACCCCAACTAGTATCTAGGTTTGGCTGCCTCTGTCCCGCGGATGGCGTCACTGGCCAGCTACATAACGCTTTCCCGTCCACTGGAGTAAGCAAGCATCAACTACGCCGAAAGATGTCGCATGAAGCTGCTCGTCCCTCATCATCTCACTCCATACCTACTCTTCCTCCTTCCCTTCATCTAGCTAGTTCTCAGGAGAAGAGCGACACCTGCCCTGGGAGCTCCAAGCAAGCTAAAATGAGTCTCAGCTGGGCTTTTCACCACATTGTCTCATCAAGGCGGTTTGGCACGGGTGGTGTCCTGGAGAAGGTGCCCGAGGCTAGGGTAGAGGTCAAGAATGCCGTTTGCAGCAACGGACGTTCTTCCCTGAAGCTCAGAAAGTCTCGCCGTCAAGCTCGTCTTCCGTTCTCCATACCATCTCGCTCGGCCGCTTTGCAAACTGCCAAACCGCCACACTCACCGACAACGCTCATTACACCTTTCCCTTCACTAAATGTCTCTAATATACCGTGCAGAAGCCCTACAAATAAGTCACCATTTTCCGCCGTCTTACTTGATTGCGAAAACGAAGAACAAGAACAAGAACAAGAACAAGACTCAGAGTTTGCGCTTTGGCGTACGGAACAATTGCACCGTGCTAGACTTGCAAAGTTGACTAGGCATCTGGGAGAGGAGATCCCTGCAGGAATGGTTTCGACCCCACAGGCTGCTTTCTTATCCTTTGGCACTTCTCGTTCCTCTCTCTCCACACGTCATGGTGGCCATCATCGCAGACGAAGAAGTCTCGATCCTAGGACATTCAGACCGGAGCCATCCATCGTTGGATCTGCCGAAGTAAATTTGCGGAGAAGTAAATCATTAAAGTGGGAGGGTGGGACCCGCTACAAATTATCCGAGTCGGTGGCCGGAACTCTCTGTCAGACACAAATCGTGGAGTCCGCTGCCGGCAGCGGGGTTCACGATGCCGGAACTACGGTAAGATGGGGATCTGGATTGCTGTGAGCGCTGCACGGTCACTTACTTTTTTTGTTCAGTCGAATGTGATAACTATACCTAATCAAGTACCCGAAGGAGCCAGCCCTTCCCGTCCACCCGGCGAAACTCCCAGCGAGAATGGTTCATTCTCTCCATATCCTCCGAGTCGCCATATCCCATCAAGGTCCGGAACCGTTACCAAGCGACCTGCGACGGCAGACTCGTCGAGTTGGCGCATGGAAAAATTGGCCGACTTCTTTGGCGTCGACCGTGAAGAGCTGACAACTCAGAGGCTCCAATTCTCATCATCTAATAGCGCAGCAGGAGATCTTGCTAGAGTTGGTATCCATGCCTCCGACTCACAGCTCGAGGTGGAGGTGAAGGTCAGCAAACCCACTCGATTTTGGAGTGGTAGGGCGAAGGTCAAATATGTACATCCGGATGATGTGATGGCGAGCCTCAGGGCGATGCGAGCGTCTTAGCAAACTTTCAGCGTGACATATGTACAACGTAATTCTACTCGTACCTTCGGATGTTTTATCGTTATTCTTTTATTTATTTATTTACCTTTATTTTGAGAGTTGTCGTGGCACGACAACCCTAACCCCAGTAATCCTAATCCTAATCCTAACCCGATTCTTGGGTTCAACTGCCATCCACCAGACCATGGTGAGCCAGTCCGTTTCTTGATTGGTTTCTCAGGACCTCACACCTAACTACTCTCCAGCCAATTTTCCAAGATGAGAACGGTTTGGCCGTCAAGTTCTTCATACAGAAGGACATCCCTCAAGAAATACAGGCCGAGTTATGCGAAACGATCACAGTGAGCACTGCTTACGCCCCCAGATTGGTCCATAGTTGACGTGCAGCTCAGTCTCTCGGCGGGCGCGTAGAAAGCAAGGTGCCGAGGCAAGGCTACATTTTGACCCAGCCTGGCACACCAGAAGAGGAGCGCCTCCGTCTTTGTTGGATCAGCTCTGATCGCCCTGAACGCCATTTCGTGCCCTACACCTACGTCGAGGCTTGCAAGATCGCCGGGATGCTTCTAAAGCAGATATTCGTCGAGAACGGTGCACCCATCAAGATGCATATACATCCGAGCATCGCAAACGTGAATGCGCGTGCGGCGCTCAGCCAACGCATCATGGTGAGTCGCGTGGCCGTCGCCATTGACCTCCAGGTCTCACTTTCTTGTTGGTGACTCAAGCATTCCGGAGGAGATCCCACTGCATCCCCTCAGTCTGCTCGAGTAATCCTCGCAGACCCGAACACGGAGGTCTTCCAGCATCTCATCAAGTCGCATCAGGGTGTTCCAGACAAGTACATCGAGTCTTATTTATGGGTCAAGAAATGCGTAGAAAAGGGTGCATTCGTTTACACTCCCCTGGTATATAAGAATCCCGGTGGCAGGCGCCCTGGGGAAGAGTGAGTTCTCCTAAAACTCGCGTCACTTACATACGTCACTTACTCGTACCCAGACGAACTCAGTTCACCGAAGTGGACGAAGAACGTTTATGCCAGTGGATAGCAACCAAAATCCCGTATAAGGAAACGGGCGGTAGAACTGGTAACCGTCTATATCAACAGCTATGTGAGATGGTGAGTTGGTCAAGACACGCTGAGCGACCCCTATCTGATGGATCCTAGGCTGCTGACCCAGAGTATGCGTGGGTAACTAGGCATACATGGCAATCATGGCGAGAGCGCTACAAGAAGAATTCGATCCGCCTGGATAACATGATTACCGCAATCGTAGATCAAAAAAAGCCAGCCCATGGGGAGAAAGGACAGTACGGTTATGTTCGACAGGCAGAAGAAAAAACCAGGCGTACAAGGAAAAAGCGCGCCAAGGTGGTTGACGAGTCGGTTCGACCAGGTCAGGCTGAGAGACAAATAACTGGAGGCATCGATGGCAACTCCAGTATCGCTGTGCCAATCATTCTGTTTACTCCCGACCAGCTTCCTGGTGAACCACAAGCTTCAATGTCAGGCACTCGTCCTCGACAAACCCCTGACGAAGAGGAAATGGCGGATGGTGAAGAGAGCGAGGAATGGCGGATTCGAGTTGGTAATCAGTCTCCTCCACCATGGGGAAAGCGAAAAGTGGACGACGAAAGCAGTAGTGGCCCCCCCGCAAAGAAAACAAAAACGGTGTAAGTGGTTCGTTGCGGGGTCGTGCATTGCTCAAGAATTCTGCGGCAGTTCGAGCTCACATCCGTCCAATACCTTGATTGCATCGACCACGTTTGCATCGGGAGACGAACAGGCAATGTCTCCACTCCATTGCATCGATCAAGCGATTCATGATATAGCCAACGAATTCAGGTTCACTGTCCAAGAGGTGAAAGAATTTTACGATAAATGCGGTGAAATGGATCGCACTAGGACGCGGTTCCAGCGAATGCGACAACTGCTGAATAGTGTCGACGATGGGTGATGATGTCGACGGTGTGTAGTTAAGCCTAAGTAGCGTTCTTGTATCCTCCAACTATAGCTCTTACATGCGCTAGCACCCATACTAAACGTATCATGTGCTGTATGCTATGGCACATCATTGTCCGCGAATTTAATGTAATCTGCCGCTCGCACAGGTGCAGAGGGGCTATCAAACGGTTTCTTGCGTCTGGTTGCCAGTGAGATCGAGTGCCATGTTATAATAATGGAGTACTACTGACCTTTCACCGGCTGCGACTGATGGGAATGAGGCAAAAAGGTCCGGGTGCTTGGGTAGAGGGGATTCACTTCGCACACAAATTGACTATGAGCTGAAACAGATACGAGGATGACAACTGACCTAAAATAAGGGTGACGCAGAGCTTCATCAGCAGTGATGCGCTGCGCTGGATCATAAGTCAGGAGTGACATCAAAAGATCGATCCCGGCTGTTGTCATGTACTGAATTCGCTGGCGGAATTGGTGAGCATGTGGCGCAGGGAGTGAGATGGTCTTAGCAAGAGGGAGAGTAGAGTATTCCGGCCAAGAGGAACTAGTAGGAGGGCCGAGGAGCTTGAAGATCATAGAAAGAAGTTCGATCTCTCCTTGAGCCTGAAATAAAGGCTCTTTCAAGAGCAGTTCTGCGAAAATGCATCCCACAGACCACATGTCGATGGCAGTTGAATACTTGGTAGCTCCCAAAAGGATCTCTGGAGCACTGTGAGGTGTGTAAGATAGGACAAGACAGGATAGACGCCGACCGTCGACATACCGGTACCATAAAGTCACCACTAGTTGAGTCAGACCACCTACGCCGACAGGATCTCCATATCTTCGTGCAAGACCGAAATCGGCTACCTTGATCATTCCGCGGTTGTTCATTAGGAGATTACTCGTCTTCAGATCACGGTGTAGAATCCAATTGGAATGACAGTGACCGACGGCGGATAACAGCTGCAGCATCAGAGTTTTGATTTCCGACTGCAGGAAGGGGGATGGCATCAACGTCAAGAGCGTCTTGAGATCATGTTCGATGAAATCCATGACTACGTAGACTCTTCGGGTGGTTAGTGGTCTCTGAGAGGATCGAACGGCCGAACTCACTGTGTCAAGGTGTCACCAACGACTACTTCGCGGATTCGAACGACATTTTCGTGCTGACAAGCCATGAGAGCGCCAATTTCACGAAGGGCGGTGATCGGGAAGCCATGTTTCTCCTCGTCTAGTTTGAGCTTTTTGAGGGCAACAATATCCCCAGTCTCTTTGTCCCTGGCGCGAAATACAATACCGTAGGAGCCTTCTTCTATTTGGTTGAGTCGTTCGTAACAATATACGGAACGAGAAGGCTGGATGGGAGGGTGAATGTTTCGGAGGGGCACGAAAACGCTATGTGCGCTAGAACGAGCTGGGCGAGGTTGCTGAGATGGAGAGGGATCCACGGGGGTGACTTGGCTGGGGTCGCGAGTGCGGGTATTCCGCACCGACTTTATGCGACGTCTGAGAGATTGTTGACGAGTTTGTATCGCTTCACTCTCTGGAACTTCTTCGTCCCATTTAGATCGTTTTCGTGACGTTGCACGCTCTGCATTCGAGGAAGGTGAAGAATCTTCCATCTTGATTGAAGGCTTATGCAAACAAACGAAAGTTCAGTACTTCAGTCGCGGTCACGTGGTGTTACCTTGGGTTTGACTTGTACATCGAGGATGGACCCGGGCGATCCAGAGTTGTCTGCAGATTTGGTCAGGTTGCTCGGCCAGGAGCTCAAGACAGTCCGAGCCCAGCTTCGCGAAGCTGAACGGGTTCGATTCGTTCAGCATTTTTCGCGTGCTCAACCTCATCGTTTTCGTCTTTTAGAGAACCTCCACAGAACTTGTTACCGAGAATGACGCTCTCAGAGCAGACAATGCAGCCCTCCAGGATGTGATAGCCACACTCCAGGACCAGTCCACACAATTACCCTACCTAAAGTCAGAGGACGAGCTCAATCCCTTGCAATATCCGGAGGCGGTAATGCCTGCAGCGTCTTATCGATCATGGACGACTAATGAACCTCTTTCCAGCCTACGTCTGACACAAGAGCAGAAATCACCAGACTGCTCGGTGAAAACGAGAAACTCACTCGTGGAAAGGTAGCGACGTGTTTTTTGTTATCATTTCAACTTACGAGGCTTCCCCGTACTAGGAGGAAGCTTTGCGCAATCAAGAAAAGCTCGTAACCATTCAAGAAAAGTACAAACGGACAAAGGCTAAAGCTCACGACCTCAATATCAGTGTTGTGACACTGTCACAGGTTGTGGATGAGCTCCGTGATGCCCTCTCGAACAGCCTTCAGGAACTAGAGGTCAGCCTGCCGACCTCTCACGAGCAATATTAATGGCAACACACCACAGTCAAAAAAAGCAGTCACGACTGAGATTGATTTCAAACGATATCTGAAGAGCTTACCGTACAAACCTGTGGCAGGCCAGCCAAAATTGGCTTCGATTCCGTCATACAACCCGGCACTTCTCAAGGTACGGGAGCGCCATGTTACAGTCCACGCTACTTACTACATCGAAAAGCAGGTTGTCAAGAACATCTGGTACGCATTAATCATTGGAAAAGAACCCGTTATTAATGTCTCACCAGTAAAGGGACTTACATCATCAACTGCAATGAGGTGATTTGGTCTTCGTCCGGGATCGCGGTGGGTCTCGTCGTCAAACCGATTTTTCGATATAACCCCAAGACCAACGGCGTTGCTTGGACTAAACCCGAGGATGAATTTCTCGTTGGCAAGCAGTTGGCTGTGTGCTATCATTCAGGAGGGAAAGTCCATTACCTGGGCACGTATGAACGCGTGGAAAGTCAAGGCACCATGGTAATGGCAGCCGATACGTTGAAAAACCTTGATAATACAGTGCGTGCAATGTGCATCGAAATGGGTTACTGAAAGACTGAGAAACGTGCAGAAAATGGACCATGCTTCAAGATGCACGACACTGTTTCCAGACTTTGTCCCTCCCTCTCACATGAAGATGATCAAAAATATGTACAAGCAAGGTGTCATCAAGCTTCATTGTTTCGGGATTCAATGCATCGCATATAACCAAACCATTGCTGAAAGACTTCGAGATGCAAGTGCGACTTCTGTCGTTGTTCCCCCTAGTAACTCTCGGAAGCGGAAACGAGGTCCGACATCGACGGCCCATTCAAACAAGAACAAGAGGAGGGTTGATTCCTCGCCCGAAACCGAATGACTCGTTTCGTGAATGTGATTCGACCTCAAGGAAATCCTGACTTGCCATGTATACGCTGTACCATCATACCCTGTAAACATACAAATAACCTAGCCTGCCATGGAGGCAAGAACTTTGATGTCAAGGCACTTGCGTAAATGCAAAGTTTCTCCGATATTCAATGTGGTACCGTCACATTCATGGCCGGCTTGCTGCACGAAAGGTTGAATGCAAACAATACCGATAGCTCTGAACAGATCTTCCAGGATCCAGGTCAATCGTGGTCCCGTGAGTTCGATGGCAGGTTCAGAATTCATTTCCAACAACTTGACCTGGAAACCGGCGGTTTCGTGCGAGACCACGAAGTCAGCGCCAAAGAGTTCGAAGGCATTGGGTAACGGCTGTCGGCAGGAATCAAAAAGAGTTGACACTCCAGGAAGCGAACTATCGTACCTGGAAGTGTACAGGTTGCTGTATCGCGGCCTTGAACGTCTCCGAGAGGGTGTCTGCCATTTGCTGTTTGATCACGGCAACGTCCACGGCGTTCAAGACGCTGTCGCTCGATTCCTCGCCTCCGGATAATATACGACACCCGACCAGCTCATCCAAAAGACGCACGTTCTCTTCCCCGCTCTGTGTTTGCAGAGAGGTGTTGGTCAAATGGGGAGTTAGGGAAATGGTCGACTCAAGGTCGGAGCGCATAGGAGCATGGTAGGGTTCGGCGGCGAAGAGTGCGAGGACGCGTTCGTACATGAACACCGTTAGGGTGCCGGAGGCGATGACATATGTCCGCAAATGAAACTGTCAGACGAGTGTCATTCGAGTTGAGCAAGTACGTGGAGAGAAACGAAACGACTTTGTGACCACGGGGTTCGTGCTGCGACTGGGCCCTCGTCGATAGCGAGATCTCGTTCGGATCGACGAGCAAAAGAGTTGAAACGTACTCCTGCACGTTCGCTCAGCGTCGGATGCGCACGGCATCGATATCACGGATACCTGGAGCACGAAATGCCTAAGCTGACTGGTCACGACCGACGTGGTCGAGTCGTCTGCCTCGTCGTCTTCGGGTTCGCGATCGAATTCTTCGAATATGTTGCGCAAGGCATCTTTGCTATCGAAAAGCCTGATCCCCATCCCTCTGTCGGCCATGCCTGGTTTGAGAATGAACCACCGTTTGATGTGTTCGCCGTCGGCATCCAGAAGCCTGCCGAGGTCCCATAGGTCGTCACTCCACATTTCATCCAGTTCGTCTGCATAGGCGATATCGATGTCCCAAGTGAGGGGCACGGCCTTCGCGAGAGACGATTCGGGGCGTTTTACGAGATAGGACTGGATGCAGCGAGCCAAGAAGTGCTTCCGAATGAGGGCCTTTCTGATCGTATATGACGATGAGATGACGTGTTCCGGAGCAGAAGCGGTGAGGGCATGATCGATACAGTCATAGCTGGCCCACTGGATGAGGGTCGATGACGGCGATGATGGAAGGACGGAGAGAATGGCAGACAAACCGAGAGAAGCGACGGAGGCGCGGACGAGTGAGTCGGTGAGTGGCGCGCCGGGCCAAGCGACGAAGACGGCGGCGGGTTGCATAACTAGTATGTATTATCACTTTGCCAAACTTGGCATCCACTGAACATCCCCTTGATGGGCAACAACCACATATTCTCATTGACCCCTACCTTCACTCAAGGCCTTCTACTCGGACAGTTATCTATCCTCCTCCTTCTCTTCCTCGTCATCAAATACCTCTTTCTCTTACCGCAAAGCGACTTATCAGAAACCCCGACTTTCCTTCCGCTAACCAAGTCGGACAATTCCTCGAGAACACGCCCCCCGCCGCCTCAATTCGATGCGCCCACGGCAGACCCAGAGTCTGCCAACTGGGTCAACTCCATAGCTCACCAGGTCCGTCAACCTGCCATACCATGCCGTGTCGCGATCTCATAGGCGCTTCGGGCAGATAGCTGACGTCTACCGGGCAAAACTTCAAAACGGATTACAAGGGCTCGAAGGAAACGAAGCCGCCCGGGCTCGGATAGAGGCATATGCCAACGAGATTCGCCCTCGCAGTTTCCTTGTTCGTTCGCCTCTTTCCTTTTCATTTTATACCTTCCTGAGCGCTCGTGTTATTCACGTCCAGGATCACATTACTATCCATGCGGTGGACCTCGGAAACTCGGCACCACGCTTGTCCAATGCCCAGCTCGTGAACATTGCACGGGAAACGGGTGCTTCGACAGTCAGTATCCTCCATCACGTTCCGCCAAATCTCTGACGCGCCACAGTCGGTCAGGTTCCACATGTCTTACACTGACAGCGTCTCTATATCTCTTTCCACTGCCTATCTGTTCAACTACCCCATGTCGTCCTTTGCACGGCTCCCCATTTCCCTGACGATATCTCTCGATCTGTTCGAGTCACCGGCGAGTCCATATAATTCCGGCTACTGTGCACCAGCTCACGTAACGTCTCAGATTACTATTGCGCCTCCGTCTCCCTTTTCATCCAAGCCCGTTTTAACGTTTTCATTCCCTTCAGACTTCACTCTTAATCTAAAGACCACCTCTCTGATGGGTAGTCGGGCCATGCTCAAAGATGTCCCAAAGTTGCACGAACTGATCGAGAGTCAAGTTCGTAGAGTGTTCGCTGCCAGAGGGACTTGGAAAGTAGACCTCCCTGGCCTTGGGAACGTAATTATTCCTAAGGAAGATCGAGGCGACGTCGAGTCGACACTATAGTGATGATGCGGCGTTTGGGCGCTCAAATCCCCATGTCTGATATCCGTCCTCCCTTTCTATAGACTCTGGTGCACCCCGCACTTGTAATATTCACCCCACGTCCGTGCAGCCTGAGGAAACACGCCATTCGTCGTGCTTCATCCAGTCAGTCTGACCGTTCATAATATCGATGCTGGCTATGTCACATAAGAAACGAAACGAACGCTTGTACAGGCACACGTAGCGAGACCACAACTTGAAAGGAAACCATCTGTGAGAGACCACGATAGGTACACCGCGGAACAACGCTTTCTGCCACGGAAGAGGTATTTCCCCTCACCAATTTCCCGAGTCCTTGGCTCACTGTGTGGCCTGTATCTGTATCTGTTTCGTTGTCGGCTACATTAGAGCAGGTCGTCGCCTGCTGGGATATGATTTATGGCGGGCGCGCAAAGTATCTAGATACCAAGCTCGTCTACCCATCGTTCTACTTCCTCGATAGGGTGATTGGATTGCAAGTTCTCGACTTGTATCAAGTCCACCCATGCGCTCGGAGCAAAGCGCGTCTGAGCCTTTATTGCGGCCACGTGGTCTGAAGAGCCCATCACTGCGATGGGAAAGCGAAGCTCATAATCGAACTCGGGGAGCGGCGTAGGCAGTATATCAGGATACAAAGATGCGTTGGAGAGGGGTGGTGATACGAGGAAGAGACCTCGTGCGGGGTGCGACGATACGTACGCCTGTGCGATCAGACAAGCGAAACCACTGGCGAAGACGACGGGCGGAAAGGGGTGCCCTAATATCTGCAGGTTCGCTCGGATCTCTGCCGCGGTCGTTTGAGCTGGAGAGACTTGAGCAGAGTGTGACATGCATACCATTGGTGTAGAGCTCTAGGAGCTCCTCGGACGTGCGAGAGACGTCGGACCTGGACGGCGGTGAGAAGCGACATTCTATGCAGGTGAAGCCTGACTCGGTGAGAGCAGACGAGTATGCAGAAATTTTGGGACGGTCGGGCACGTGTGGTTGATGGCGAGGTGACCATTCCTGGGCTGAACAGAACACGAGAGGTGTTGGGGCTACTCTTGCAGCCGACGGTGATGGACGCTTGACGACGAAGGAAGACGCAAGCCTAGTTGAAGGTGCGACGCGTCGGAGGGCCAAGGTGGATGGTCGTAGTGGTAGTAATACCCAATTCATACCGATCGCGACTCGCCTCTAACTTACCACTAAGACCATGTCGTCAGCTTCGTCCAACATCGTGTTCGATGACATTTTCACTATCGACGCGATCGACAAGGAGGGAAAGAAGTTCGACAGAGGTGCTCTGTGATGCCATGCACTTCGTCTGCACCGTGCGCTAATCCGACCACCGCAGTGTCCCGGCTATACGCCCAGTCCAAAAATCACGACATGAAGATGACTCTAGATTACAACGTCGAACTCTTCCCTCTCGCCGAGGGTCAGAGTTTTGCAATGGCGCTCGCCTCGTCCCTGATCTCGTCTGGAGGAGGTGACGGGGCCGAGGCAGAGGACAAGGACAGAAACATCTGGCGGCCCGATGGCAAGGGCGTGCAAGGACTGGAGCAGGAGTACGACTACGTGATGTTCGGAAAGGTGAGCGAATCGTAGCGAGGACGTACGTAGGTGAACGAGCAGTGATCCAGGTGTACAAATTCGATGGGGGAGGAGATACAGTGTACGTTGAGCTCGAGCACCCTTCGGATCGGACACTCACGGTTGGCACAGGACCGCATATGCGTCGTTTGGTGGTCTGCTGTTATCGCTCACAGGCTCTTTCCGACACATGGCCGATATCGTCCTCGGCGACCCTGTCTTCATCCTGCTCAGAAAATAAAAATAACTCGCATGCAAGCGGCAATACGTTGGTTCGGTACGCTCACACTATCCTACAATACTTTTTGTCGTACGCGTCCATGTTCGTCAAGACCTGTTTGGATTGCTCCTTTGCGCTCTCCAAGACGTCGGGTTCTTGAGCGCGGTCTGCATGGACGTCAACGGAGATGCAAACGAAATCATGGCCATGGATGCGCAGACCTTATGACGTTGCCCACATTCTTAACCTTGTCGCCATGGCATTGCTGCTCAGGCAACCCACCGCGGTCTTTCATTTCTTCGAGCACTTGTTTTGAATGCTCTTTGGCCCGGAGACCTTTGCAGACATATTGAGGCGTACCGTGGCCTAAGTGCAAGGTCTTAACTTAGAATGTTTAGAGAGCCGGGGTGGGGCGTACGTTTTCAGGGTTGGACATGTTCAAGGCGGCGACAGTAGGTGCACAAAGTTGGGAGCGAGAAGACGCAGAACCCCTCAGGGATGTTATATGTTTTCTGCCAGATACGTCGCCGACAATCGGCAACTTAGTGAGCTCATCGATGAAGTCATCACCACCTCGACAACAAGTTACATGAACAGCAAGTATATCCATCGAATGCAAAGTGACAAAGACAATCATGGCAAGACCTTTCCAGGGTTCATGATGTTGAGTGGGTCAAACACCTGCTTAATCCTCTTCATCCACTCTATGTTGATGTCGTCTTTCGAGTATCGCAGTGCCTTGGTCTTCATCGACCCGATGCCGTGCTCTGCAGACACAGAACCTTTGTGTGAGGCTGTGGGCCATTCACTTGGTCAGCTTCGTCGTCTCACAGAGGGGCAAAACCAAGACGTACCAACAACCTCATAAATGAACGGCTCGAGTGCTGCTTCCAGTTCAGGACGGTAGCCATGCTTGGCGATGACATTCAAGTGAAGGTTCCCTGCGAGGAACATGTATGAGATGAAGCGAAACATCTGTGCCAGGAACACTCGCCATCACCGACGTGTCCGAATCCCACCACTTTGGATATGGCGTGATCGCCATACAGTCCCTTTGAGATGAGACGATCGCGGACAGCGTCCACCACATTCTGGAATTCCGCAATAGGAACCGAGAGGTCGTATTTGTAGGGCTTGCCTTCCTTTTGTATACATTCAGTCAGGCCTTCCCTGAGGTTCCACATGGAGGCAAATTGACCAGGAGACTGGGAGAGGGCGCCGGTGTGAATGAGGGGCTCGTCAGCTGACATTAGAGATTCGAGCAGGATGTTCAATTTCTGTTATCGGCCGTGTCTGAGTGTTGGTCCTTGTGACGGGAGTTGGATAAAATTACCTCTGCATCGTGGTCCTGGTTCCCACCACTCGTCTCGATGAGGACGAAGCATTGGGCATCACCGACTTCTTGTGGATCCAATATGGGCCCCAGACCGTGTTGAAGAGCCATATCATAGGATGTGCGGTCGATATACTCGAAAGCGGACAGAATTTCGCCTAACTGGCTTTTCACGGTCTGGAAAAGCGGAAGGACGTTCCTGAAGTGGGGCAAGGCCAAGAAGATATTGTTAGATGCTTGAGGCATAGGTGGGGTGAGAATAGACACGCCGGTGATGACACCGAGGGTTCCTTCTGCGCCAATGAAGAGTTGCTTGAGGTCGTAGCCTGGGGGAGTAAGGGGGACGAGGGTGAATTTACACGGGGAGAAAACGCACCAGTGTTGTCCTTGCGCAAGGTGGATAGCTGGTCGAGTATAGTGCCATCCGGAAGGACGACCTCGATGCCGAGGACGGTACCATGAAGGGAACCATATCGCAGAAGGCGGAGACCTCCTGCGTTTGTGGAAAGGTTTCCGCCAATCTGGCAGCTTGACGAAGATGAGAAAGGGGAAAGGAACAGCACGTGCGCACAGACCTTCCTTTAGCACCGAGGTCGAGGGGCATAATGTGGTTCTGGGGGGCAATGTGGTCGCTGAGGGATTGGAGGATGCAGCCAGCGTCTGCAACGAGGATGCCTAAGGAGAGTCAGCTCGATCTTGACGCGAACAGAAACGCAGGTCAGTACCCGATACGGGGTCGAAAGAGCGAACGTTGTTCATGGCAGCGAGACTGAGGACGATTTCGCTTTTGAGGGATATACTGCCTCCGACCATGCCGGTATTTCCACCTTGGGGTACTATTCCAATGCGACGGCTAGCACAGAACTTGACGATATCGCTGACCTGCTGTGTCGTGCGGGGACGGAGAACGGTATTGGCATGACCATGGTACTTGCCCATCCAGTCGACATTGTAGTGAGCGAGGTCGTCGGGTGATTGTGAGTTTGGTGGTAACGTTGATATTATGGCTGACGGTGGAAGTATCCTTGCAAAGTGGGCGACGTCGTCGGCGGTGACGGTGGCGAGATGGCCAAATGTACGACGTGCACAAAGACGGACGAACATGAGAGCGTGGGAATTTCACAAGTCCTCGGCATCCGGGTGGTAAGTAACAACAACTCGTCGCCCGCTCGTTCCACGGTGTTCTTCACCCACCCACAACTCTCTCGATGCTCTCCGACAACGCCCTCAACGACGATGACGACGACCGCACTACCCGCCCCGCCCCATCACCAACACAGCCCGCTCCCGACGCCGCCAGTGTTCACAGCCTCCCCGTCGGACATGTCTCGGCTCTCCCATCTCCCCCGCAACGCCCCTCGACCGCACGCTCTCCACCATCTACGGACATACCTCTGCATCCAGTCGTCCATGCTCATACAGCAGATCCCGTGAGCAGGCATCGTCCAGCAGTCGAGGTAATTTCGGTCCATTCTTTCCCTCCGAGTGTTGTCAATGAGCCATCATCGTCTAGCAACCACGCTTCAACAATCGCCTTTCGGGTTTTTTCTCGAATCTAATTCATCGTCGCGATGCCGTCTCTTCGCTCAGCGAACGGTCACCGACACCCCTCCCACCACACTCAGAGGCTGCGTCCAGGACTTCCTCCCCACCACCACCACCCACCCGCTCAACCACCCCACCTCCCACACTACCACCACCCACCCTCCACGAACTCGGCCTCTCATTGTCCGCAGTTACTCCAGATCTCTCCCCTTCCCACTTCACTTCTCCCCCTGTCAGCGGCGCATTTCTAGCCCCCCACTATCTCCTCCTTTGTCATGCGCAGGGCCTCGATGTACTTCCCCTCGTCTCCCCCCCAGCCTCTCAACCATATGCTCTCGTCCGTAGGGTCGCCTTTAAGAGTGTCGTCGTGATGGAGCACCGTGGTGTCTTGGTGGCCATAGCAGGCCGCAGGGATGGCGTCCGAGTGTACGCTTTGGAGGAAGTCAAAAAGGCCGTCGAATGGCGCATAGAAGTCGAAGTCCGGAGAGAGCGTGAACGCTCACGTAGGGAAGAGTCCAAAAAGGCAGGTCCTGGGAACTCAACCATCGACCACCGCGATCCCTCCGAAAAACGCGGTAAATTATCTCTACCAACTCCCCCCGTCGCAGATAAACAAAGCAAGTTGCCTGCGAGATCTCCCTCCGTCTCCAGCCCAGCCCCGCCAAAGAAACTCCGGCCGCCGACAGTCCAACCACCGTCGGAGGCTCCCCCAGTGGATCAGCCTCCTCCTTACACCAGTGCGCCGGATACCCGCCCTCCCTTGCGGACCCAACACTCGTCGGTTTCTGTCAACATAGCATGTTCTGGGCGCTCCTCACTCCCTTTGGTCGTCGTTCCTCCCGTTCCTTCCTTGTCCCCTTCGGTGTCGAATACCAATACCCCCATCGCCTCACCTTCAAACGCAGCAGATGTATCAAAGAACGCCGACTGGCTCGAAGGTAGCGATGATGATGAGGCCATCGACATGTTGACCGCGGGTGCAAGCGGAAGTCAAGCGTTGGACGAAAGGACGAGTTCCATGCCACCCCCAAGGAATGATGACCAGCACGACAATATGGGCGGCACGACAGCCACACTTCCAGTTCGAAGCCACGCGGTTCAATCCCACCGCCGGAACCGTCCACCAAATGTAGATATCAATATTTCCCGTACAAGTTCCGGTCCTGTGAGTTTGGTTGACCTTTTCCCGTCGCTAGCTTTTCTTACCTTTCCTTAGGTTTTGCAAACTCCAACCTCGGCGATTCATCAGAGCACTACCATTCACGCATCTTACGAAACACCGCCCCAACAGCCCTCTGCTGCTGTGGATCCCGATGATGATGATGACGACACCGCTACCGTTCCTCGTGAACGAATCACGCTTGTCCAAGCCCTGCTGGAAAGCAGGCTCCCTGACGTACCCCCTGCAGGCACTGTACGACCTCAAGAACCTATCTTGATTCATCCATCCCATCCAACGATCAGTGAAGATGGATTCCCTTCGTCATCTTCCTTTGCGGATGCTTTCTCCTCTCACAGTCACAGCATCTCCAGTCGGCCGGAAAGGCGACGACGGCGTTGGTCTGTCCTCGGAAATATCTTCGGTCCATCCGAAGACATGAGAGCGTCCCTGTCTCTTTACCACTCCCCTTCAGGTTCTCCTGCGTCCTCGAGTTCTCCGACCATGCCTTCCAGTGAAGCCAGACCTCTCGCACGCACGCTCTCTAGCCACACACGTTCCTCGATGACTGCGCCCGGACATGTTGCTCGGCCATCCACTTCTGGGGGACCACAGCATGCTTATTCGATTCCACCTGTACCCGCTGTTCCTGCCGCTTTGGCGTCCGCTCCGCCGCACCGTCTCTTTCCACGCTTTTTTAGTACCGCGTTCGGTCCCCGCAGGTCAGACGATCGACCTCCGGCACTCGTGCTCAGGAATTTCGATACCGAACAGAGAAAAAATAGCGCCCCCTCGCCAACTCCACAAGCACCACCCCCGAAACTCGAGTATGTCAAACTCCCGGGCACCAAAGGATCCCTTCTAATCAAAGCCGTGGAAACTCAGAAAAAAAGGTGCGCTGAAGGCTCTCCCAAGCCATATGCTTCTGACCGTATTGTAGTTTTCTTGCTATTCTTTGTGGAGAGAACGGCGAAAAGGTGGAACTGTTTGCTGGAACGTATCGAACAGCTCTTGGCCTTTCTCGTACTTTTATCCTCCCAGATTCTCCAAAGTCCCTCGAGTTACAACTGCAAGGCGACGATCTCGTGGAGGTATTTTTGGTTTTTTCACAAAATGTCTTTGGGTTAGAGCCTGCAACCGTGAGAGTGCGGGAAGTCCGTATCGGACGCGCTGAGCGGAGAGCCGCTCGACGGATGGTGAGGGAGATTCGAAATGGTCAAACTGACCTTTTTGATACCGATCCACAAGTCCCTGAAGATGAAGACAACGTCAACATCAGTGTCGGGGTCACCATGCCATCCGGCCAGGAGGTGCTATCACGTAATGCCTCCGTTGCGCATCTCCCTGAGCCCGTCAACACACCGACGGGAAGCAGTGGCATACAAGATTCTGCATTGGCGCACGCCGAGGAACTAGTTGCCCTCGCTTCCGTTCAAGTCGGGCATTACACCACGTTCCAGCAGTTATCGTTCGCGCCAAAGATTCCTCTTGCTAGTATCGCCGATGATTATATCATACCCCCGACGTATCCTCACTTTCTTGAATATCGCGCCGAACATGAACCAGACACACAGAGAGATGGGAGAAATCTTGCGTCCCTCCAGTTCAATCCACCTGGTTTACCCACGCCAGCACCGGAACCTCCGTCGAGTTGGTTTTATCGTGATCCTAAAGGTGTTGTCCATGGTATGTCCAGTTTCTTCTTCGTTTGCTGAGAATTCTGACCGGGATGGTCACAGGGCCTTGGAAAGCGAGTTTGATGCAAGCCTGGTACAGGGACGGGCTGCTTCCGCCTGATCTCCCTGTCCGCAAAGAGGAGGACGACAAGTATATGTTGCTTAGAGAACTCAGACAACAATGTGTCGACCCAGTTCACCCATTTCGGTCTGCCCCACCGTTCCCGATGGATCCCTCCGCGTCGCTATCAGACACCAAACCGCTGCTTCCACCCATCTCTCTGCTCGTTCAGCCTCGGCATTTTGGCCCGCCCGCCCTATTCTTTTCTTCACGGGGTGGGCACAGCACCTCTATCGTTGATGCTCGCGGACGCTCCGTACTGAGGGGAAAGTTTTTGTGGAGCTCAGACGAAGAGGGCAGCTCCAAGCAGAATGCACCACGGATGGGTGACATCAAGAGATTAGAAGCTTTCGACGTGCAAGACCGATCGGTGCTCGTTGCAATGCGACAAGGAGGTCTGGAGGCAATGGATCTGGGCGATGCGCTGCTCAAACCAGCAGACGAGTCGCGTGCGGCTCTGCCATACTTTCTCCCCCCACCCTCGAATATCAACAGGCGAGGACCTTTCATATGGAAGATAGGTACTGCCATCAACTCTTCCAGCGGTGGCACTGCGCTATCTGCTAGGACAAAGACTGGATATATGGGAAGGAAAGCCAGCTATCCTCCGGGAAAATCTCCTTTGAAGAGCGACTTTGCGTCCGTCAACGGTGGTGATCAAGAGTTCACCGATGAAATCATCTTCCTTGGACGCACTGGTGACAACCTCTACCTATGTGAACGCAACGGCGGCGCCTTCAGGATACTGAGACTCTGTCAAGAAGCACAAACGTCTTTTTAAGTTTACGCTTTATAATTTGCCCTTCATTTTCTTCACGTTATTTAACGTCTATCACACCAGTGCACACTCGTAGATACCAGTGATACCCATCTCCCACTCACGATAAACCAGCTCACAGTTTCGCAGCTACCTTCCGTAGATCGGTTTTCAGGATCTTGCCTGTGGATGTTTTCTAAGATAGCCGGGGGGCATAAGCATACCTCGATGTGGTTTAATATGAGGATACGTTTACCGGAAGTTTTTCAACGACTTGAACCCACTCGGGACAGGCGAATCCTGGCAAGAACTTGCGCGCGTGCCGCTTCAATTCCACCTCGAATCCTGCGTGGTTCCCGACCCACGTTTGAACGTGCTCTAGCCGAAGTATGACGAAAGCCATCGGACGTTCACCCCACCTGGTGTGGGGCCGCGCAACTACCGACACCTCGAGCACGTGCGGGTGGTTCGCGAGTTCTGTTATACGTAAGGGTGAGACAACAATGCAGACTGTAGGGAGTGCAACTCACCCAGCTCTATCGCAAGACTCGACGCGTTCTGCAGAAGCATGAACACCCACCGTCGCAGAATCAACACCGACACAGTCGCACTCACCTCTCCGCCAGAAATGATGATGTCCTTGCTTCTATCCATGATCTGAATGACGCCGTCGGGATGCATCACCGCGAGGTCGCCAGAGTTGAAGTACCCTCCCCTGAACGCCTTCCGGGTAGCTTCCGGGTCTCTAAAGTACTGATCGACGACGGACGCCAGTTCGTCAAATTTTGATGCGTGACGAGAGGACCTCGCACCTCTTTCATGACGATGTTGCCCCGCGTAACGATCTCGCCCACCGTCTTTCCGTCTTTGGGCACGTCGACGAGTTCTTGGTCGTTCTCGTGCCTGGGAGGTTGCACAACTCGGACGTCTTCGGCAGTGGCAAAGCTATGTCCCTGGCGTGCCATTAACTTTGCGCGTTCGTTTAGGGATAGCGACTTCCAGGAGAGTTGGTCGTAGCACCGCGTAAACGGCCCATAGGTCTGGGACCCAAGGTAAACATGATTGCGAGTAAAGAGATCAAGCAGCGTACCTCACTGAAGCATGACCTTGCGTCAAATGGCAAGACAGACAATGGCAAGGAAAATACTCACGTAAGACCGTATACGTGGACAGGCGTGATTCCAATCTGCTCAAGTTGACTAATTAACTGAGCAGTCGGTGCAGATCCTGCGATGATGGCAGAAACAGGGCGCGGTAAAGGTTGCTTGGAGGCATCGTTGACAATTCCAATCTGGCCGAAACCTGTGTCATAACGCGGGCTTGACTCGTTGAGTAGAGGAACAGACCTGGACTGTCGGTGCACCGCAGTAATGAGTGACACCAGAATGAAGCAGATGTTTCCAGATCTGGGGATAGTCGACCTGTCGAATGGTGATCTACAGGGATACGTCAGTGGCACGGATCCCGACCAACACTCGCAGAATAAAGACCTACCTGTGTTGCACACGCGAAAACATTGGCCCAAGGGAATGTCCATCCGGCAGCATGGAACATTGGGAGGATCCTGGATGAAATGATTTAGATACAGTACTGAGAGCGGAGAGGAAGCAATACCATAGGTAGGAGGAGTCACGGTTGATCCTTGAGGGCATGTATGGGCTTCATTATTTAATTATCAACCTGAAGACTTGCCTTGCCTCGAAAGCATTCGCTATGGCTGCGAGATAGGAACCTGAAATTCGAAGTCAGTAATCAAACAGACGCCTGGGAAGCAAAGGATATCGACCTCGCAGGGTAGTAATGACTCCCTTGGGCTACAGCATCATTAGATGATTATTCGTGGAGTTGAATATCAAGGCGCACTCTACCCGTAGTACCCGAACTGGAATAGGGCTCAGATTCGGGACGATGCAAACTGCGAAGAAAAAAAATCTTACGTGTAACATAGAACTGCAGGAGTGTCCTCGTTGGACTCTACATCGAGGCCAGCCCAGCCTCTCTCAGAACTAAACTTTCGACCGGCGCTCAGAAAGTCTTCGTATGGATCCCCGGGTCTACCAGTGTCGTGGCAGACGATGGTGGCAACTTTGCTGTTGCGGATGAGATGTAAATACTCGTGGTCAACGAGTATGAGCTTAGATTCGCTGTGCTCAAGAATGTAATCTATTTCGGCAGGATTCAGACGCGTGTTGATTGGGGTGAGAATAGCGCGAGCGGCAAGAACACCAAAGTGAGCATCTATAAAAATCCAAGTCAGTGTGCATGGGACAGAAATGGGGGGAACGCCTACCTGCAATCATGGGACTTGCATAACGCATAAGCCGTAGTTTGGGAAATACCGCCAATGCACTCACGAATTCGGAGCCAAGACTGCTACGCGATCACCTGGACGAATCCCTGCCTGAATGAGGGCATATGCAAGATTCTGGACGCGCTGAGCCCTAGCAAGTTGTGAATTGAAGGAGAACGAGAAGGTTATGGGTCGACGGAATCACCATATATTAAAGGAGTAAGAAACGGGCTGTGTAGCATCGGGATGAACGAGCGCCAGCTTGTCTGGGTATATAAGAGCGGCACGTAACAGAAAAGAGATTGGGTTCTGCAGACGAGAGTGAGATGACGTCGCGATTTGTACTCGCAAAAAAAAACGACGGACGAGAGGGTGGTAGTTTACCGGTGCAGAAGGCAGAGGCTTCTGCAAATAGCTGACGTCGGGAGGAGGTATACTCTCCGGGGTTGGGCGGAAGCCTTGTAAAGTTAGAGTTGAGATCAAATGCAGATCTGGAAACACACACACCAGAGGGCGTCGACATCAGAAATGGTTGTGGTAAAGAATCTCGGTTCGCAGCAATAAGTAGTTCATGATGAACCTCTCCCAGGCCCAGGCCGATTTTGGAAGTGCATAACTTTCTTTTTTCTAGATTTGACACCTCCCAGATTGGGCAGAGGGAACACAACTGTAAACAAAACCGCAGCGGGTGGCCAAGGCTATGTTCTCGTCCGCTCTTACACTCACTTCTTGACTTTTTGTCTATAACTCTTTTAGTAGAGACTTTCTGTAGACAACCATGGCTGATGCTGCAGCAGGTTCTGTGGACAAATCTGTCCAGGTCAAGCTCGTTCTGCTCGGTATGTCTCACACACACACACCTCTACTCCATTCTCATGCCCGAATCGCTTCTTCTTTCACTCACCCTTCATCCAAATAGGCGAGGCCGCCGTTGGAAAGTCTTCCGTCGTTCTACGATTTGTGAGTCACCATCCAGAAGTGGTGTAACATGACTGGACTCGCGCTTTTGCACGTCCCTCGCTAGGTATCCAACGAATTCCAACCAAACAAAGAACCCACTATCGGTGCAGCTTTCTTGACTCAGAAATGTCGTCTAGAAGATCGCGTACTCCGTTACGAAATTTGGGATACTGCCGGCCAGGAGCGCTTCCATTCTCTTGCTGTGAGTTCGTTCACTCTCGCCTCGTCCACACTGGCTACATCCCCATTCCCTAGCCCATGTACTATCGCAACGCTCAGGCTGCCGTAGTTGTCTATGACGTCACGAAAGCATCCAGCCTCGAGAAAGCAAAGTCATGGGTCAAGGAACTGCAACGACAGGCCAATCCCAATATCGTGATTGCGCTTGCAGGGAACAAAGTCGATTTAGTGCAACCATCTGCTTCTCTCCCAGGTGCAACCCCGGCGACCGAGTCCGAAGACGAGGCAGACGATGCTACTGCAACCCCAGGAGAAACACCTAGTCCCGGCGCCGGAGAGGAATCGCTACGACAGGTTCCTCGGGAGGAAGCCCAAGCATATGCCACAGAGGCTGGTTTACTTTTCTTCGAGACTAGTGCCAAGACTGGAGAGGGTATCGTAGAGATTTTCACAGAAATCGGTCCGCTTGCTTTCTTCAACTTTGCTGTCCCATCTGACTGACTCTTATGCAGCCAAGAAAATACCCATCGAACATATCTTGGCGTCTAATCGTGGTGTTGGTAGAAACGGTATTGCAGGGAATCGGGCCGGTGCGTCACGGCAAGAGGGTGCTGTTAGCTTGGAGGAAAACCAAGCCAAAGCCAAGGACGCTTGCAATTGTTGAGCTATACATCTGTTATTATTCTGGAGAACCACTTTTGTCGTTTATCCTATGATTCACTACATGACCATATATATGAAACGACCTTTCTCCCATAATTGCTTCCCTTCTGTAATTCTAGTCGGTTATTGCACAGTAGACTGAATCTCGACCCAGTGGAGAACACAGGCCAGCCCGATTGATATACTCAAACACGTCTCACCGACAATGACCATTATCGTGGTGGAATGAAGTCGACGTAAGGTGGAGGTTTTGCGACCTGCTCTTGGTCGTTGGGTGTCAAATACGGTGGAGGCGCCGCCGATACATGGGATGATCCTTGATCCATGACCTCGCCAGCCGGGGATAGCGAGTGGTGATCATGGGCGAACGGATGATCAGGACCAGGCAACGTCGGGGACCTAAAAGCGGAGTCTATGGAAGGGGGTGGGTCGGACGGATCATCTAGAAGTGGGGGCAGAGGCGGGGGTTGCTCTTCCACGATCAGTCCTAAGACTCGGCATGGCTGAGAAAGATCCACAAACTCGGTGACCTCGGGGTCTTGTGCTGCCTGTTCAACAGAGGGCGGGGGTGTCGTCGTTCGATGCAGGGAGTCGGTGTGACCATCGAACTGTTGGGAGGAAGGAAACCCAAAGACGATACCTTCGCCAATTATGACTGTCTCCGCCAGAGGCGTCGCAAAATGCTCTTCTGTATTGGGAGGAATATATATTTCGTTCTCTGACTCCTGGAACGTGGGCAGACCGGTAGAAGTAGAAGCCTCAGATGGACAAAAGGGCGGAGGAGGGATGTCCCTGTCTTCGAACGGGGGAGGGGCTCCAGGTTGTGTGTAGCTTGGACCTGCCTCCCCATCGTGATACAAAGGAGCACGGTTCTCAATCTCCGTGTCCTCTTGTCGCACGGTCTTGAGTGGTGGACGATCATGCTTCTTTTGATATGCAGCGTCTACCCATTCCTCAACCTCGGGTAGTGGAGCCGGGGGTGGGATAATGTTGATAGGAATACGAATGGTGTACAACGTTTCGGTCCTTTTCGTGGTGTCGACAAAGGAAGTGTGGACATTCAACACGAACGACACTTCGTGCAGAAGCGTTGCTTGGGTGATAGAGACGCATTGTGGATCATTCTCCACGTAGGGGTAATCGCCCTCAGCAAGAGACCGCGGATGATCGGGCGGTGAACCGGAGGGCGAAGCTTGATGTAGAACGAAACGTAGTCGAATCGGCTGCGAGGTATGGAATCTGCAAGAAGCCCCAGAACGAGAAATGACGGTTGTATATGCAGCAGTGGTGCGTGAAGGAGAGTTTGACTTTTCAACTGCAGGCGAAGCAAGCACCACAGACGAAGGACCCTCGAGCGGAGAATCGATGGTTCTACTTGGTGTGTATCCCCCCGCTTCCTGTGGATGATTCCGCGGTCCGCGGTCCAAGTCGTCGAGATACTTGACCTCCACCACACGAAGGAGCTCCGCCTTGATATTACGGAGCCTGAGTCCACCTCCCAGGACAAGTTGGCGAGGTGGAGGCGGCACAGTAACATAGACAGGAATGGGTTCTCCCGCAATGAAGGTTGATTTCGGGATCTCTGCTTCGACGCGCACCGGATGATGGATTACATGCTTTTCAGGCGAGATGGCGACGGTATGCGTGTGTGACGTATAGCGCCTCGTGTGCACCAACAATTCCCTTGACATAGGGGGAAGAGTGGGATCCACTGGATGCAGTGTCGCGTTCAGTACGTGCATCACCGAAGAGTGCAGGGTGTGAACACATTGGGGCACGTCTGGCGTGAGTGGAATGGCGAATGGGAAGGAGGTCTGAATGGCGTCGGAAGAGTCGAGCGGGAACGAAGCCACGTCCATTTCAGAAACGAAGAGTTCAATTTCCCGCTCATGCGCAGATTCGGTCGTGCGCAGAGACATAGACCTTTCGCCCAGCTCGGTCAGGCTATCGTCAAGGAGGAATAGGACGAACTGACAGCTTTTTCCATGCGCCGCGTTGGGCACCCTTGAGGTGCACCTCGCCCTCCATTGCTGCGTGTTCCCCTTCAGCGCCAACGTAACCCTTCTGGAAGTTTATACCGTCTAGGGCTGGTACAATCAGTAATTGGAGACCATCGGACATGTCAGACGGGCAGTCGGTGCGCAAGTCATTGCCTGGTCCATGCTGTGAGTACCGGGGAGGGGGCGCCGTGTCCGCAGGCATTTAGTACGCGTCCGCTTCTGATGTTGGTGGTAGATATGATCAACGTTTCGGTCGGTGCTTGACGCTGTGCGGATCGCCACACCGTCACAATCACATTGTAATCATGCTCAAATCCAAGCACTAGTATATGTAGATCGAGATGGGTACATGACACTAGAATCATCGCTGAAACGTGCAGAACTTCATCCTCATTCTACTCTCATCAGACTCTCCAACTCCGCAAACATTGTCTGATCCAGATCTCTCTGCATCAGTAGTTCCCATGCCGCATCCCGACGACCAGCAAGCATCCCCATCCCTTTCTCCACGTTTGTTTCTCCTGACTCCCCAAAGCCCATCCCGAATGCAAGCGTTGGCTGCGTAGCTTGAGACGTATCGAATGCATCTTCCCCGCCATCGACGGCCTTCATCGCTTCTATCGCCCTCCGTGAAGTCCACAAGAACCACTGTCGAGCCTCTGGCGAAGCATTGGTGGTGGCAAATCTCTGGGCCATGCGAAGCATGATCTGCGAAAAGTGGAGCGACCGATCTGACTTTATCTTTTTCTTCAACTCCGGAGGAGATAGGAACGCGATAACATATATTGCCATTGTTGCTTTCTCGAGATATGACAGCCACGATTCTCGTGAGAGAAACGCAAAGTCAGGATCGCTCACCGGCAGCCGATAAACGAGAGTCTCCATCAGACTCCACAGCCATTGCTGTGGAATAACTTCAGAAAACACTTTCCGGTTGTGATCGGGGTGAGCAATATGTGTGAAGACATCGAGGGCCACATCAGAAAGAGATGGTGGCTTGCAATTGTGGAAAGGAATGCCACTGAGCTTCAGCATTTGTGTCGGAGGTATTGCATCCGCCGGTTCGATTAGGATGGATGCAACAAGCTCGAATATTCGGGTACAGATGCGGGTCGTAGACCCAAAGGGGGGAGTAGATTGGGAGAAAGAAATCATGACAGAGAGATTGGATAGAATGTTGAGAACATCCTTACGGACATTGATTACGTCAGGAATGGTGAGAGCTGGTGATGCTGGTCTTGGTGGTCCACCCTCCTGCGGGACAACAACTCCACAGATGCGCAATAAGAGCTCCAGAGTTCGGTCGTGCTTCGCCATAAACGGCATGTTATCTGGAATGATAGACAAGTTCCGGATGATGTTGGTAACAGCGAGAATGATTTGACTTGACCGATGCCGTGGGCCATGGTCCGTCTCCCGTGAGCTACGGTCGCTTTTCAGTCCCGCAAATGGCAGCAGCTCTGTTTCAAGAGCCAGAGTCACCAATTCGCGATGACGTGGTATATGGGTATTCTCGGTCAGGCACTGCGGCGCATCTGCGACTCCATCGAATGCTTCATCCTCCAGAAGATCCAGCACCTCCTCCAATAGATCCGTACACTGGGCAATGGGGAAGCCTGAGCCAGGAGTGGGACCCTTCATTGTCGAAAGAAGGGTGAACGTGGTCAGAGCGTATGAGAGTTCCACAGTTAGTCGACAACGGATGGACATTGTGAGCGCTTCGATGTCCACCGTTCCCCACTCGTTGATGTCTCGCATAGGGCGGCGTTGTGCACGATGATACTCGTCTTCCAATATGTTGAAGTCGCGCCCTCCATAAGTGTGTACTTCGCGCGCTAGTGGTATATACTCGATTTTGGTCTTCGTGGGCTGAGAACGTGGCGGACGCGACGAGGCAGGAGGTGTGTCCGAAGTTGCTGAATTCTGCGGGAGCGAGCGGTCCCCCGAGGCTGACATGGAGGGCAACTGTGAAGATGTTTAGAAGGATCCAAGAAGGGGAGGAGAAAACACTGACAACATCTGGCAATTCCGTCCCACCTTATTATCGACCGCTCAATGTCACTAATTACGTACGCCAAATGCCGAACTAAAACTTACCTAGCTTCAACTTCGCTCGCTTGCCATCCAGTTCCTCGGATTCCAACCTTCGTTTCATTCCCGGAGCATCTTGTTCGTGGTGTTCATTTCCCGCAGAGTTAGGAAGGGGTGCAATAGTCGTGTTGCTCTGCGGGGGCACCAACGAATGGCTGGCTAAAGAGTCCGAGAAGCCATGGGTTCCTGAGAGAGATGCAGTTGGCACCCCATGTGGTGATGCAGGAGCTGTGGGGCTGCCAGTGATTGATGTGGACATGTTTTGGCCACTTGATACAGATTGGTTTAGCAGTCCCATCATGTTGTTTACAGAACCAGGCATATGAGAAGATGGGGCTGAGAGTGCTGTGCTTGGAGGTTGAGGAGGCATACTGGAAGAATTGTTCGGGACACCTGGCGCGCTTGGGGGACGGCCCGTTGTCATCATCGCCTTGCGATTTGCATCCTGAAGGCCGCGACGATATACCTCTTCGAAAGGCTGGATGATCGCATTATAATAATGAGCCAAGATAGTGGAGGTCGCGCGCTGTCCATTTGGTAAAGGGGTCTGGAGGTACTCAGGAAGTTCAAAGCGCGGGAGAAGTTGCGACCATGCGTTCTGTTGCGTTATCTAGATGATTGAGAATAGATTACGGCGTATGATGGGCAATGTTAATAAAGTACCTTTTGACCGCCGCCAAACTGGGATACAATGACCCACAACTTGAATAGATCGACGTCCTTGCCAGCTAAACGAAATGAGCCTACTTCGGGGGAGCATTCCAAGTTTTTCCATTGCGAAGATGCGGGGTCATAATTGGGCGGATACTGAACGGCGGTTAAGGCGGGAGGGAGAGGACTACCTCTGGAGAGATGGACCTGAGCAAGGCTGGCTAAGAAGCTGCGCTGCTTTTGCTTAGATGCCATCACGTTCGGGGGATGTCGAGGGGGAACGCTGGATGAGGGCATCGACTGCTCCATTGATGCATGGTTGGGTTGGAGGCCGTGTACGGGGGCAAAAGCGGGTTGAACTTGAAGACCGGAATGAGGGGCAAATTGCATGGTGGCAGGGGCGTCTAGCATGGCAGGCTGTAGCGCGTTTGATTGATTATAAGGGGAATGCATTCCGCTGATAAATGATCCCGGACTTGTTCCGCCAAGCTGAATCTGGGACGAGGACGCTGTGAGCGGACGCGGGTATGCATTTGTGAGCTGTCTCTGCATGTTGACTGCGTTGAGGGCGGCCATCTGCTTTGCAGCAGCATTGGGGTCCAAGAACATGGGCTCGGTGGACTGCGGGAAGGGCGGTGCGCCCGCGTTTTGCGCATTCTGGGGTCGTGCCTGCTGAGGTCTATGCTGAAGGGTGAGCGGGGGCGGAGGAGGGAGTACGAGGAGTACGACGCTCACAGCATTGTCTGCACGGCGGGGTCGTCGTCGTCTGAGTCGTCGAGCAATTGTTCTCACGGACGCGCACGTCAAACTCTCCCGCGCGCAATGTCTCGCTCTGAAATCGACGACATCTTCGCGGCACCTCCAAAGAAAGAAAAAAAAACATCGCACCCTGAGCAGAAAAAAATCACATCCAACCTGTCTCACCATCCAGAAACCGTCCTCGACCCGTCTAAAAAGCAAGCACCTCAAAAACGACGTCGCGAAAAATCTAAAAAATTCGCAAAGTCAGATGAGGACCGCTTCAAAGACTCCAGGGGATCCGCTCCTCGTACGTTGCACCTGATCCTTGCCTTGTATTCCATCATCCTCATTTCCTTCAGGTCGTAAGACAGACGATGGATTCACTATCTACAAAGAGGACGAACTGGGCATCTCTACCACAGGCGGAGGTGACCATTTCACCCAATCCTTCTTCGCTCTCTTTCTGAATTATTGCATCCAGACACCCCTCTTTGCCCGTTTGATTGCCAGTGTTGTCCGTTTCCCGTGTTTTCAACTCTCCTTTCTCTCATTGTTTCATTCTACAGGTTTCTGAAAGTGAAAGAAATGTATCCACGCACAGTTGTATCCCTTGTTGTTCAATTAGCTTTTCTAATCTTTTTGGAACTGGGTAAGAATCATGGAGCACTCCAATCCTTGAAAAATTCTCGGCTCTATCGAAGCCTTGCTGATCCAGCCCTGGTGGCCATGGTCTGTGAGGTCAATGTGTAGCCAACAGCATGAACCCATTTATCCAACCCATCGAACATCATGTGTCGCCTGGGAAGATCTACTAATTTCAATCTGTGGGCACATTACCTCCTCCACCTCGTATTCTTGTACAGTATACCAGAGTTGTAATTATCATTTAATGGATAGATCTGAAACAATCAATGATTGCAGAATCACAAAACATGGACAACAACATGAATATCAGTCATCGTCGTCATCGAGTTCTTCCGCTTGATCGGGATGTTGATCCTCGTTAAACGTGCTGCCGAAGGGATCGTCTCCTTGTTGAGCACGACGTATGGCTTCGGCCTTTTTACTGCGTTTTACTTCTGCTTTGCGTTCTTCTTCCGCTTTCCGAGCGAGATACGCCTTGCTTCCGACCACCTTTTCCGGATTCTTGCACAACTTGAGCCTGCGATCGACTTCTCGAACTGCTTCGACATCTGGTGGATGACCTGTATGCGTAATCAGGTCTTTGATTTCATTGATAGCATTCATAGTTGTTCCAGACGACGCCTCGTTAGGCCCCGATGACTTGGAGTCAAGCCATTTCTGTGCAAGAAGTGGAGAAGCGAGCGACAGCGCCGCCAGCGCGATTTGGGACGGTGCATAGATGAGCTCAGCATCAGTAAAACGCGAGTTGCGGACATGTTTGAGTGCTGTCTCGTACACGTCCCGTGGGCGCTGCTCCTTCGTGACATCTGACAACGTCTGGAAGGAAATGAGTGGAAAAAGAGGTGGACTGGTGACGCCTTACCTGGAGGTCAAGCCAGAGGCCCCACAGGGCGCGATGAGAGTGCCATGCGGCAAACTCGAAGCTCAGGCTTTGGGCTACAAGGAACTCCAGTTCAAGCACGTCGGAAGGGGATGTTCGAGGGATGTTGGACGTGTATGACTCGAGGGATATAGGGTTATTCGTTGTCTTGGTTGCCAGAAACAAAGTTGTCAGCCTGTGTAGATTTGCCTCATCAGTGACGGGATACATAGCACCAGAAAGACATACATGACATTCTTGGGATGCCAATCCATGACAGTGTTTCTGAGATAGAAGCGCTTGAGGTATGTTATCGCAGTAGCTTCGACCTCCTCAGGGAACCGGAAATGTCCACACAGCTGGGGAATCTTGGTGATGTACAATTTGACCAAAAGGTGTTCCTCCTGAGCATCTAGAAACGATACATTGGCTGAAGAACCGGGCTGAACGATTCAGTTGATTCGATTGGCTGGCGCGCTGAGATGGAGATACCTCGTCAGCTTCGAATGCATTCCTGATCACGGCGACGGCAGCAGAGTTCAATGACCCGCGGACGACAGCCAGACGATCAGGTGAAAATCTCCAGTTTTTGTATTGTGTGCTCGCCTCGTACAACGGTTTCAATTCGAACGCATCATGAGGTGTTTTTTCGGGCTGGGATGTCATACCAAGGGAGTAAGGTGACGCATTTGGTAATCCATCCCTTCCTTCGACCCAAATGACCACGACGAGGTCGCTGATAGCTACTTTTCCACGATAGTTCTACAATGGACGACGAGCTTGTGAGCGTCCTCCCCATCCACTACTCGGACAGGTTCAGTCAGAACGTGCACATCCATCAGTTCCCGCTTCTTAATCGACCTCTTCAAGCACCCCCATCAGCGACCGTCAGTGGTAAACGGATCCGCGCTCGCGTCAAACCCTTGTCTCGCAAGATCGAGATCCATGTACCAGTCGACGCGCGCCCCGAAGTATGGAATCACGGGAAAAGCAAAGAACTTGGGGCTGCTCAACGGGAGGATGACTGCGAGAAGAATCAAGAGGATCGAGTGAAGCAGAAGGAAGGGGAAGAACCCAGGTTGACAGAGAGTCGAATGCGGAGCGACACCATTCCCCAATGTGGTGCCTATATGCTTGGGGTCATGCACAACGGTGAGAGGCCAAGGGTATCCAGATGGTGTAATCCGTTTGACTGAGGATGTACAAGGCCGATTACACCTTGTGCCGATCAGCGAAATGCATCAGTTTCGACCGACCTTGACTTATCTCGATATCATGTCTCAAAAAACGCGGCGTTCGAAGGGAGGCGGGTCTGACTCTGAAAGCGATGATGGTCCACCTCCGGATCCGGATGAAGTGCTCCCAGTCGTCACTGCCCCAAAGAAAGAGAAGAAGACGGCAGAGGCAAAAGAGGTGCAGGTTTCCGCTCGCAAATCAGGGGACGACAAAAACTTTCAGGGTGGCATGTCGGTCGCTCGGAGAGAAATGCTGCTTGCCATAAGAGCTGAGGAAGACGAGCCATGGCAGCCTGTCGAATTTTGCGACGGACAGGTGCTCACAATTCTGTTATTGTCTGACCTTGTTTTTTCTGACCGAGCTCACAGACGGCGGATTCCAGCGAAGTGTTCGAGTCTATATTCTCGCAAAACGAAGACCTTCTTGAATGTAAAACGGAGATTACTTCATATCTGAAATCGATAAAGGGACTGTGATCTCCAACGCGTACTTTTGCCAACGATCCTAGGCTAACAGTGAGGTTGGACGTTGAACGTTGCGTAGTACTATCTATAAGTACAAGACCTTGATCCGCTTTAGCTTTCTACGCATTTAGCCTAGCCACAACTTGCTACTTACATCACTTTCATGTCTACCAGCGAAACTGACTCAGACCCTGAGCCCGAGCTCGCTACCACTGACACTGTCGCTAGCTTGTCAACATTCGCTCACTCGTTCACTACGCGACCAGGTCACGGACCAACCGACAAGGAAACTGTCAACTGGGCTGTAGACACCCTCGCAACACTCGACTTTCGACTTGTCCGCAAGGTACGTCAACGTTCACTCTATCATGCTGCCTTTTTACGAAACCCTTGTACAGGATGATGCGCTTCACGGCATCATTCAAAATTGTGCTAACAGGATACTTGCCTTGTTCGATACTGTGCTACAGCTGGAACCCACCATTGATCATTCGTGCTTCATGTCGGATGTGGCGAGCCTACGTGCGTCATGCAGTTTTCTCCGATTCATACACTCCCTCATTCTCTCGACAAATCCAGTGAGACCATCATTCTTGCATCTTCTCTTTCAATACCGCCGACTCTTTCGCATCATCGCAGCAAAGGATTTCAAACCGAGCTCCGCGCCCCTGGCGATTGTATGCTGGGTGGACATCGTTTTGGCCAGGCTCTGCGATGTTGTTGCTTACATAGCAGTTGGCCTGGACTGGGGCCACCTCGACCAGTCACTTCCCGAGTCCTTGAAGACGCATAGAGAAGAGGATAACCTTCGTGCTGCAATACAACTGCCAGGTAGGTCACTTTGGTCTAAAAAAACGAATGCATCTCACACGATGCAGATAGTTGGGATATGCTCCCATCCATGCTTTTGTCGCAGCGTGCTTCAGTTGCTGCCAAACGGTTGTCCATACGGTTGATGCTAGGGAGGTATATTCTCTATCCCATGCTTTCGGCACAAGTAGGTGTGGACAATGCGTCAGTCACCTATGACACACAGTTGGAGCATTATCAGATCAGATCACATTTCACAGGATACACCAGTTGCTTTCCACGTTTTCAGAATTTGTAAGACAAAGTGCAGCTCGGGTGGGTGAGTTGCGATCGGTATCGGGACCCGACCTAGGGTTCCTGGTCCAGCAGGAGCGTCTTATGGGGGCAATGACAATTACACTATTTGCGGTGAGGACAGTTCTGCGAATTTCGCTCAACGACTGACCATCGTCCTAGGCCGCTGACATGACACAAAATGCAGCTGGTGAGGTGGACCACGCAGTTGCCTTTCGTCCCCAAACAATGACCGCCGCAATACAACTCCTGCGATTTGTTCTGAAAGAGGAAGGGTACTCTACTCGGATGAACATCCTAAGTCCATTAGAACATCTTGATATTTTCTCAAGCGTCATCATACGATGGGGAATCGTTCCTCAGTGGGCATGGAGCATTTGGCTGGATTATCGCAGCTTATACGCGGACACGATCATGCATATTGTGCGTCCTTTCCTATTATCGAAAACGAGCCCGTCTCAGGCCTTTAGACGACGGCCTACATGCAACACCATGGCGCAGGACCAGCGGCATTGGAAGTAACGGATTTAATGTCTCCTAATTCGAGTAATCAGGCGGGAGTGATCAACATAATGACTGTAAGACGGTGTGTTTTGCGTTGGACCATGCCCTTTACACTCCCTAGGACCTTATCTTTCGGTTCATTTCGGTACTGTCCGCCGAAAGATACTCCAAGCAGCTCTCGGCAGGCATGAGGGACGTATTGCATGGAAGCTGTCGCTTGATGTCTCAATGGATGAACCAGAACTCGTGTGGAATTCAAAATTCGAAGGAATGCTGCAAGGCATTAATGGTTCTGTTTGGCTGCCTGTGTCAGAACGAACAACATTACGTTTGTGAGTACTTGGCTTCGGTTTCCTGGTGATTTGTAGAGACCCCAGCAGTGAATGATCTAGTCATTGAATGTCTGTCACTGATGAGGGGACAATGCACCCGTGAAGCCTGGAAAGTGGCTGCGGAAGATAATCATTTTCGCTTTCTTGAAGCGCTTGATCAAAGTATTGCTATGTTTCCTTTTCGTTGATAAGACACTGAACAATTCAAGGTTTTGTGCAGACAAAGACGTAAGCATTTGGTTAAAAAAAATTTTGACCCGAAATGCGTTAACCAAGTTGGCCAGAGCCTTGTCCCGAAACGATATCTCGAAATCGAGCGAAAGGCGCGCAGCGCAACTGATGCAATTCCTTATCGTCATGATATCGAAAAGGGTAGAACCATTGGACATGGCTTCGTTTGTCGAATTCGTACAGGCAGTTGGGGATCGAGCCCTTGAAATGCCTCCAAACGAGCGGGAGTTCCTCAGCGAAACGCTCCTCACCTGTCTAGCAGCTGCAAAGATATCTGGAATCGACTTGCCATTCAATGAAGTGACGCTGGCTACCGACGAGGCTATATGGCATCTCGGGACGGGCAGCAGAGACGTGAACTTTTGTCTAGCAGGTCAGTTTTACGCACGATTGATGGTCGAATGCGATATTGACTAAATCCAGCTGCTTTTTCGCTGTACATCACATCTGCACCCATAAGTGTCGATCAGCTAACCTACCTGGAGGGATTGGGATGCTTGCTGGATACGATGCTCCTGATATGCGCACGGCAACTTTCCCGCGAGGACGAACCTTTGGCACTGATCGTCCTGCCTACGATATGCGACGCGTTGGGGCATCTGCTAGAGTACAAGGACTATACCACCGGTAAGTACGGATTCACAGGGAAGGCACCGTTGCAGAGGTTTGTTAGGTGTATACACTTGCGCAGACATCAGGATGGCGGCACTCGGAAACATCTTGCGGACCTTGAGCAGTAGGGAGGATTCGGAATACGATGGGATGCTGAGACGCCGACTACCTCAATGGCTGATCGGGGGGAATGGAGATGGGGACGGGGAAAGGGGGGCGAGGGAATACGAGGTGGTGTTTTGCAGGGGGGATGACGGGTTGTCTCATTTGCTGTACGTAACGGTGGTGTGACGTGACATTGCAGTGTCACGTCATATCATATGGTCTGGCCCCCCGAACGAGATTATTACTCGTACGTCGTCATCGCTGTCGATGTCGTCGTCGTTTGCGCTCAGCTGTCGTCGACGATCACACTCAGCGTCCTCTCCGTCTCCTTCTCCAGTTCCCGTCTCTTCATGGCATCCAGCCCATAAGCGCTCCCACTCCTCCCACCGCGGCACTCCCACACTCCCTGACCCACAGCGATGTCACCTCGATATCTGGAGGACCGGAAAGAGACCCCGCCGCGACATTTCGGTATGTGTCTCTCCTCTACCCCTGTCTTGTCGCTCCCCTCACCTCCCTGCCATCTCCAGCCTACCCATCCAACTCGCAGCTCCACGCCTGCCTCCGCAGATAGCCTGACAGCGAGCTCTTGTTCTTCCCCTCCACACACACCCCTCTTCCCTGCATCTTCCGCAGACTTCCTTCTTTTCCCTAGTCATCGCCTCTGCAGAGGCATTCCAGCTACCCGCCATCGAAGCCCCTCTTTCGCCGCTTCCTCGCTTCAGGACGATGCGTGCGAATTCTCCCAATCGGATCTCGCTCGCCTCCGATCGGCGGCCTTCTTGGAACTTCAGCGAAGCGTCCAAGAGAACGGCGAGGGGTTCGTCAAGCGGATGCGCGAGTTTGAAGATTCGCGCTCCAAATCCGCCCAACACTCCCGCCCAAGAGGCGCCGAGAGGCGCCGCAGAAAGCGCTATTCTCCCAGTGCACCTACAACAAAGGTGACTGGAAAGAGTGCATCAGATGATGACGACGTCTTGTTTTGTTCCAGCGGCCTTGGTAATGAATCACTCCACTCGAGACAAAAGCGTTCATCCAGCCTTGGAGCGATGGAAGACAGCGACTTCCAGCTGCACGCCGAGACCAACTCTTCCGGTCGACTCTCTCCCATTTCTAGCATTTTTTATCCACTCGCTCGCTATCCATCATATGTCCATCCTAACATAGTCAATCAGTCAACGGAAATTTCCACCTCATTCAGCACATCTTTCGACTTTGACTTTGCAAGACCTTCTCATACCAGCGCATTTAACCCAACACTGTCCCGTTCTTCCTCTGGCTCTCTCACTTCATCGGAGGATATGTTTCCACCCAATTCGTACGCAGAGGATGCCTTCTATTCCTCTTCCTCCTCCATGGTCTCGCCGCCCCGGTCACCCTGTCATCTTTCAGCTAGTGCTGCTCCGCCCCCCGCTTCCAGCGCGGACAAGGCGATCGCAGCCCTCACTCTAGCAATGGCAAACGGAGCTGGTGGCCTTGGAGACTATGAGGCAGTCAGAGCATTGAATGTTTCGTCACCATATGAATCCCAGGTTGGAGAACTGTGGCATTGAAAATGCACTTGTGTTCGCCATATTCTGCGGCGCATTGCAAGTATGCTTAACAAACTTTGGCAATCATCCTGGTTCTCCTCACATGTTTCACCATCAGCAATCTCTTGTTTATTTTTTAAATCTCCAATCGGGCACATGTCCACGGACCCAAGAAAAGTTGTGTCCTGACCTATTGCGTTAATATCAAGCATCGTGTTGTACCCAGCCAACCTTCTTGTCTATACCACGACCGAACTTTGGTCCCCCTTCGAAACCTTGTTCTGGGTTTCAGGCAAAGTATGTAGAATGCTTTTCGTTCCCGTTTGATATGTCCCCTAAAAATTCTCTTGTATGTATCATAACCTGTGTACATTATATATTGTAACCCGGATAAGAGAACTTAGATTTTCCAAATATTCGATCGGCCAACAGAACGTCAATACGACCCCTTACTTGATAGTTAAGGTGTTTACCATGCAGCCCGAGATCTCAGGCTACACGGTAGATAGGTGGGAGGGTAGCGCGGGTCACTGGTTAGAATTGTGTTGACACGGAACAGAGGAGGCACGTCGTCTTCTTGAGGTCCGGCAGGTTGCTCTTCCGGCAAAGTCTTTCTGCTTCTCCTCCAAGCTTGTCTGTAATTGTTCTACGACTTTTTCGGCACTTATTCGCCGGCTCAACTCTGCTTGGTACAGCTCTTCTGTCCTTCGACGAGCTCGTGTTGCCATCGTGAGCTGTTCCCGCATCCCTTGTTGAAGAAGAAAATTAAGTCATTTCCGAGACGCCAATAACACCCACTTACCAGAGATGAGTTTCCCGAGACCGGGTGGCACATAGAGATGGGATGCGGGAACCCAGGGTAAGGTAAACATTTCCGGAATGTCGAGCATGCAGAACTCTTCTTCGAGATTGAGATGAATGGTGCTGCCGTCTAAAGATGACGTTTGGGACGCGTGCACTGAGAAGCTATCCTTGAGCGCATCGTCGATGCTCGAAGCCTTCGCTTGTTCATTATGTCTGACGTAAATGGGACCGTTTCGTGAAGCCGACGGAGATGATCTAGTGAGTTGCAATATTTCATGGTGATACGCGAGTTCTGGGGCGGCGCCGGTCGATTTGTCATTATCGTCTACACGGAGACTGGTGACCGGTACTGATGGAGCTTCAATACCTTTGCCAAGAACCGCGGGTTGATCAGTTTCGCCATCAGGCGGCGCTGAGTCATTGTGATCTAGTCTGTTCTCAGCTGCATCTGGCACGGGTGGCGAGCCGTCGTCAAGATCCATTGGAGCTAGAGACGAGTTATTGGAGGGAACGTTGACAACTGTTTCTTCTGATTGTGAGGCGCCGGCAACGGTCGTTGCCTGGCTCTCCACAAGGCTGGGATCGAGCGAGTTTCCCTCGATAGTCGGTTGGAGGTGGGTAGATGAAACAGATCCACCACCATTCTGAGTGTCGCGAGAAGGAATTTTACTGAGGCAAGCGTTTTGATCGATCCCAGAAAGTGGAAGGGCACCCTGTGATTGACGCAGTTGAGCCCATTCCTCTATTAAATTCCTTTTCGTAACCTCGTCTCCAAGGTCGATGGTCTTCCTTCGGCGGCCCCTAGGTTTTCCAACCGATTGCGAATAACTCGTATCTTTTGAAGTGGAAAGAATGAGAGAGCTGGTCGACAGTTCGCTTAGTAGACGTCCTGCGCTATCTGGATCTGCTAGATGTGTATAGATATCCGGACTACGATAGTTGATAACAGGATGAGTCTTGCGCGCAAGACGAGCAGAAATACGTGACGGCGGAACATACTCCACATCCGTTACGGGAGAACCAACCCTCGATCGAGTGCGTCTACGCGATTGTGACGGTGCAGAGAACTGAGATGAACTGGCTGCGGCAAGAGGAACAGGGGATCGTTTACGTCTCTTCCGAGGACGTTGTTCGCTGTCGGCAATTGGTTCTGCCACCGACACCGACGTGCTGGCTATAGAATCCGTTTGGGGTATGCCACGAGGCGACGGACCACGCTTGCGTCCGCGTGCTGCGGTGGTGAGACGAGTCGGGCGATGACCATCTTCCTCACAAACCATGCTAGTAGGCAAAGGTATGTCTTTAACATCCAAGAATGAGCCTATAGACGATTAGAGACCTCTCAGCCTACGTGGGTTCTTGCACTCACTTTGTTTTCTCGACCGTAGAGATTCTGCGATGGCGGAGGTCAATGCGACAAAGAAAAGGATGAGCGGCGCGTCACAGATTACCTAGCCGTGGATTTTCTCGCCGACTGATGGCAGGCACGCTCGCAGCGCGTCGGAGTGTCGCCTTGCGTCCTGCAGGAAAGCCAGGTCGTTTTCAGGTAAGTAATCCCGATATTCAATGGCTGACCTGAGTTACGATTCTGATCCTGATCGATGGCAGCAGCAGCGCGCATTGGTGACATGTTGCTGGAGGTTGCTGCCAGTCAAGATCGTGTTTGGTAGTAAACATGAAAGACACAAGTGTGTACAAATACAACAACCGAGTGGGAAAACATCCGTGACACGAAGACAGCGCGACCTATCGACTAACATACAGACATTTCGGAGATTGGCATAATAGTCCATCAACCTAGCTATAGGGCAGAACCCAGCACCTTGACAGCGAGCGCGCGGAGAATCTGGAGACAAATCATATATTGAAGCCTGGCTCGGGTGATGAATAGCCATCGAGACACACCTCTGCCTTCTGGGTTGCGCCAAGTTCTGAAAACACCGCGGCGACGCTTTTGCCTTTGGCGTCGCGAATTGCGCCCAATCGATTACCAGCGACTGCGCCAAGCACAAGGCCGGGCACATTGGCCACGATGAAACCTATGCCTGTGAATAAAGTAAGTGACCACTTCACATTCCCTCATATGGTTGCGGCTCACCTCCGCCACACGCAGCACCCAGGTATGACCACCACGGTTTGTGTCGTTCGACTTCTGGGCGAAGAAGCTTGGCCAGATTCAGCGAATACCAGCGAATACCTTCCAAAGAAGACTCTTACCTCGTCAAAAACATCGGCGAAGACGTTCTCAGCATCAGGCCGCTTCTCCTGTCCTTTGTTCTGGGACGTGCTGCCACCAGTGGCCGCGTTGCCAAACATGCTGTCGAACTGGTGAAAGAAGTTTGACGAGGCCTTTGGGTCAGCGCTCTTGTCGCTTTGTGATTTAGAGGAATAAAGAGCATCATATTCCTTCCTTCGTACAGGGTCGGAGAGGACATAGTATGCATCCGCAACTGCCTAGTACGGTAGGAAGGAGGTACTGTGAGCAATGGACTGCGGTGTTATGCTCGCAAGAAATACCTGGAATTTCTCCGTGGCAACTTTCTTCTCAGTATCAGTTGCATTTGTCAACCTGTCTGGGTGCGTCCTGTGAAATGAGGATAAGCATACGGTACGTCAACGGCTGCGCATTCATACCTCAGCGACTCCTTCCTGTAAGCCTGCTTAATGTCCTCCAAAGACGCTGATCTCTGTACACCAAGGATATTATAATAGTCAGGAAATGCGGACATGGTGGAAGTAAGAGGTAGAGTGTGCAGGACACAACATGCTGTCCAACGCCTGTACAGGCCATTTCGATCAAGCTTCGCAGTAGCATTAAGGAAAGCACGTGATTGCTCCGCAATAACAACTGATACAGTGTGGTGTAATGCGACAGAATCACACTGAAACGTACAGAAGCCTAGTCATCCGCTAGTACCTGTACTCGCGAGCTGCCAGGGTTTTGTTCATTATGTGACTTGATAATTAGCGGTGGAGGTCTTGGCCGTACAAATGTCCTTTGAGAACCACTGGCAGCTTTCCCTGCTAACGGGGATATAGACTCTCTCGGAGGTCCGGCTGTCGACGTGTTATTTCCTGCATCACCCGAATGCGTCGCAGGGGTTGGTGGGGAAATGGAGATAGCTGGAGAGTGGGTCCTTCGCTCGTTGGTCCGGTACGCCATGGAAACCGCAAGTTCATCCACAACATCTCCTTGGGACGGCGTTGAGGAGAGTGCGAGCTGCCTCTCCAGGGGCAGCGTGCGTGGAGGAACTAGGTAGATGCTTGAGCTGTCTTCGGAGGTCCCGACGCTCAGTCCGCTCTCTCTCTCCCTGAACATCCAAGGTTTCACTAGTTTCGCTTCACCAGGTGTCGCTAGGCCTTCGAAGACGTCAGAAACGCTCTCACCGGAATCGGAGAACGGCCTACCGCCTATAAATGAAGTTACGTTGTACTGCGTTCCAGCAGAATCAGGCCGAGGAGGCTCTCCTGCAGCTGCATAATGACGTTCGTTCTCTTCACCCACGGGTGTGTGCGGAATGCTATACAAATGAGGGGAGCTTGGGATGTCAACGAGAGACGTAGCAGACTTGGGGGGGAATGATGTATATGTGTCTTGAACGGGAGTCGTACGGGCAGCAGCAAGGCGAACCCGTCTGTCTCCTCGCAGACGTTTGATTGCCGACAAGCCTGGGGATGATGGAAGTGATGGTACCGAGTTTGTCGACCAAGGAGGAACGGGAAAGTTGCTCAGGGAAACGTCAGAAGAAATGGTTCTTTGGCCAATGGACGTTGAACGACTGAGTTCTGCGCTTTGGGGGCTCAGAACCATATCAGAATCGATAGACGTCCTCGGGGAAAACAACCTGAGTGCCTCTATGCTCCGATCTAGTTGACTTTGCTGTTTATACAGCTCTTCCAGCGGCGTTGGCGACTCGGAGGCACTTGCAAGCGATTTAGAAGGGGAATCCTGCAGGGGCATTGCCATACTTGCGTGCGTTGTTCCAGGGGAAACTGACGGAGGCAGGGACGAAAGAGGAGTCGAACCCGTTTGAACTTGGGATGAGATCATACGCCGCAGAACCTCAGGTCGAGCGGACTGTAGGATTCGGCCACTGTGTATGGAGCCTTTCATAGACCGCGCTATTTCAATCTGAGCATCTAGAGCAGAAACGACCGACAGGTAATTATTGGGTGCCTCGCGTACATGTTCACCCCATTCTCTGGATTCTTGCGATGACGCGATACTGCCAGTTTGGAGTTCTGTGACCATGCTTCCAGAATACGGAGGGTTCGCTTTTACGTTCTCCGCGTTCCAGAGTTTAACTTCTTCATCCCCAGGACGCGAACGGTTTCTTGAGAACTTGGATGACACCCATGACGATACGTGGTTCAGCGAACGACGCGCTGAACGGTGGAGCACCTCGTGACTTGAATTCTTGTTTGGGGTTGCCGTTCCAAAGACCGTGGACATACGTGGGGTTTCGACGTATGGAGTAGTGATCCTGAATGTGGACCCGCGAACTGGTTCGGGGAGTGTGAACGGGGAGTCTCGGGAACCTGCGCCTTGTGATGAGGAGGGGACGAGGGGCATGCCGCGATGTTTGAAGAAGGCGATGACCACAACAAACGCGACGATGATGCAAACCTCGAAGGCTTGAAGCAGGCGACCAACCGTTGATTCAGTGAAAGCGACTGGAGAAAGATAAGGTTCCCTGAAGGTAGATGGCAGTAATGACTCACACAACAGAAGATCCCCTACACCAATGGCGATGTTGACCAGGAGCGCGGAAATTGGGGCGAGAGACTCTTTGAATGTATGGACTGGCATATTATTGGGCGAGTCAGGGGCGACAGTGTTCAACATGAGCTTCAGGAGAAACAAGAAAGACACGAGCAACTGTAGTACCGCATCGGCGGCATAGACGCTGCTATACTGGTGGAACCGATGGACCACTCGCCATGTAATCTGCAGGGCAGTAATAATCACGATGGCCGCCAGTAAACCAACCCCAAGGAGTTTTCCCGGCCATCCCCAGCGCGTCCAGCTTGCGCCATGAGGTTCATGAGTGGATTCTAACTTTATACGAAAGCTGAAGGGTGTAAATGCTGTAGATAGATGTTTGCGGGGGGGCTCAGCGACATAAGACCAATAGAAGAGGAAGCGAGAGCCTATGGACAAGGCGAGCAAGATCTCTCTCGCTCTGATGGCGGGTAGGCTAGCTGCCAAGGTTGTGCCCCTGGCTGTCTCGTCGACAAGGAGTTTCCCCAGGTCGACGACCGCAGCGACGAAGGCTAGCGAGGCGGAGGCAAACAGCCAGAATCTATGAGGGAGGATAAGCAGAATTCAAGACGAGACGCGATGCAATCGACTGCGCTCACAATGATGCTCTGCGTAGTACAAGGAACAATAATGATACGGTGAACACCAGGATGCCGACAGATATGAAGGGAACATCGGAGAGTATGACCGCAACCTGTTTCTGTCAGTGTCGGAAGCTGGTGTGGAGAGAAGAACGAACCTCGCAATTATTACTCCATGAAAAAGAGTGAGAGAATTCATACCAAGTAGTGAAAGGGTCGCAAGCGATCAAGGCATTAGCTGCCATCAGAGAGAGTGGTGGAAAGGAAGAGAAGAATGAAAATATGAACAGAAGAAAATGACTTGCGGTGCAGTCGATGACCGCCGGGGGGCTCGGAGGATGATGGTGATGGTGATGGCTCCAATGGCCACTGATGTGATGCGGCCACTGGCAGCAGCGGGCGAGGGTGTTAACCGAAGAGAAGGCAAAGAATAGCCTGAGAGCAGGGTGTAGCCATCCTCGATACCCAAATCGTCGTCAAGCACATCGACAGGAATCTGAGACAAAAACAACAACTTGCATGGCAACCTGACAACAACAACGTATGATTATTTCACACCCCAAACGACCCACCACCACCAGTCATCTGTCGCACAAGGTACATACCCCTCCCCTCATCTGTCGATTTGCTGCCTCTCATCCCAATCACACTCTTCGGTCTAGGTCGAGGCGTCGCCAACCCCAGTTGCTTAGTCGGACTCCCCGCTAGCTGTCTCGTCGGGCTCATTCCCCCGCCCGTGAGCTGCCGCAAGATATCTCCTCCGCCACGTCCCGTGAACTGTCGTGCAATGGTCGTCGTACCTGTCAACTGAGATCCAATGAAAGGCCCGCCCCCTGTACCTGTGCTACGACCTGTATACGACGGCACGAGCGGTTTGACCGGTGACTCCATGCCGGAATTTCTCACGTGCAACGGAAGCAGAAGCTGCGTACATTCCCTTAGAATGTCTGCTTCCCATCCATGCATGTAAAATGCTCACCAGACATTCTCTGCACCACACACCGCCTTGCGCATCTCGTTTCGCAGCAGAATCTAGCCTTTTGCCGCATCCTGGTTGCGACTTGTCCCGCTTACCCTTGCTAGTGCCCTTCCCCCCGCACACCAAACAGGGGACATGCCACCTTGATCCCTGAGGTCCAGGAACAACACCAAGTTCCATTGGAGAGACTGCTTTCTGGCACCCAGGGCATGCACTCGAACTACCGAATCGGGAAGACGACGATGGCGCAGACGTAGGCAGACGTTCATAGCGAGAAGATGAATATGGACTGTTGCTCTGGCTCGTCGTCGAATTGTGCTTAGTTGCGGTCCGGATGGTGTTCGTAAGTGGTGTCAGAGGTGGGCTTACAGTAGGACCGGTAAACGGAGACCGGACGGCGCTAGGCGAAACTGCGGACTTGAGCTGCACTTTGTCCGGTGGTGCACACTAACCAATAAGATGTTTTCAAATCAAATGAGGGCTTGTCAATCTCGAGTTTCTTATTCCTCGACTAACCTCGATGTGGCAGGCACCTCCTTCCCCCCGCACAAAGACTGCTTGTCCATTGGCTGATGCTCTAAAAGGTCCATCACACAAAGCGCAACGGAAGCATTCTGTGTGATAGGTCTTCGGGGGCCCGTTGCCATTGAGTTCGGGAACCGTGACAAAGCGCCCACTTCCTCCGGCAGCAAATAATGATCCACCGCATTTGGCGCAGAGAGATCCAGAGGAGAGTGTGGCAGTCGGTATCGAGGACTTGCTGAGCGAATCTCTTGACTTTGGAGTGACTATGCCCGAGGTAGGGCGTTCAAGAGCATATTTAATGGGAGTGTGTTCAGCCTGATTGCCACCGAAATCATCACGGGGATACACCTGTGGGCTGAAAGTCGGTGGGGAAGAAGGTCCCGAAGACTGTGTCAGAGTGTCAGAGACATCTGGTATCAGATCAGGAGTAGAAGGGGTCCATGATGCCCGTGGTGAGCGTAAGCTTGAGGTGCTCAGAGCATGTCGTAGGCGAGGGGAACCACTAACTTTGGATAAACGTGGAATGAGCGATGGGGCAGACACGGGAGAATTGAGCACGGAGGATGGTTGCAGGTCGGGGGAACAAATTGGATCTGAAGACGACAAAGGTAATGAAGTGACTTGATTCATGATCCGATTTTTCATTTCCTTTATTGCGTCAAAGGATGGTCTAGTTGATGGAGGGACATTATCTTCATATGCACTTTCGGTATGGATTGCATGACGGGGTCCACTTGTCTTCGCTTCGACAAGAGAATCTGCATCGGAGGATAAGATATCGACAGGATCGGCCCCATGGCGAGAAGTGATGAGTGTCGCTGACTTCTTCCTCTGCAAGATGCGGTTTGAAAGCGGGCTACTTTCCCGGTCATCCTTATTCAGATGCGACGCAGAGGACGACATTGACGGTGCGGGGTCACGAGGTGTACGATTAAGTACCGCATTTAGTCGTTGCGTGAGCTCCTCGAGAACGGGGCTGCCTTCCCTACTCTTCAAAATTCCAAGTCTTTGTTCGAGTTCATCAATTGCGGGACTACCCTCCCGACTCTTCAAATCCTTCAAAAAAGTGACCGGTGTTCGACTGTCAACCTTCTCTAAACTGTGCAGTGGATGAGACCTCCGTGGCATGCTGTTTCGCTTCAAACAGCTATCGAAACAATCAGCACACGATGGTTGGCCGAACAAATCAACCATAGGGGTATCGCCAATGTTCTTGTGACATCCGTCGCACCTGAAGCACTTCTTATGCCAAACGAGACCAGACGTTTCGACAAATCCCCCTTCACTCTTCAGAGTGAGGACAGGTCGACGGCAGACTGGACAGTCACCCTTGGACCCGCCATGGATGACGAAACATGGTCGACACAAAAACCGCTCGGGTAAACCAGGGGTGGAGGGATCTGGGAAGATTGTCGCATCCGGCTGGAACTCTGTGTGGCAGATTGCACACGAATATGTTGAAAGAGATTCCTTGGGCTGCAACACTGAACCGTACGCTTTGGAAAGTTCCGGTGCATTTGGCGTTTGCAAAACACCAGCCACAGCCGCAAAATCAGTCGGGGAGGGGGGCGCGCTTCGCTCTTCAATGTCAAACGATCGGCTTGATGGAGATAGAGGGCGAGAAGCTGAGCCGAGGTGTGAACTGATGCGGGTGGAGATGGGAGAGGAAAGGCGAGAGGAACTGGGGCGAATAAACCGGCCGGCAGTAGGCTGTGGGACAGACTGCTCCGGACTAATATCTTGTCCCGACGATGAAGGACTAGGGTGCGATACAGAGAAGGCGCTGTCGATCTGAATGGATGAATGCGCTGGGGATTTGTCTTTCGAGATGTAAGTTTGTGACCACCTGTCGACTGTCTGACATTTAGAGGATGACCACTGTAAAACAGGTGCTACACTCCTTCAGCCACGATGTTTAACCAGCAATCATGCAACAGACAAACCGACTGCTGTGCCACCACATTTGCAACGCGTTCCGGTGACAATATCACCGCATCTTCGACAGAATCCCATACGATTCCCAAAGTAATGCTGATAGAACCAGATAGAGTAGAAGCTAATAGTACAGATGCGAGCGTCGTGGGGGACGTCAAGTTAAGAGTTACGTTCAACTTGCGACACGAGGCTGAACAGACAATGTTGCTTCAGGCACGGTCACGTGAGACACTTCCGAACACACAAATGGTTGAATACATATGTTCATTACATGCACCCTTCGATCCTCATAGTTTGGCAGGTATCGTGGGTTGCCAATCCACGCGCTCGACCTCGTTTGAAAATCTCAATACATACAACCTTGCCTACTATGTGAGCACTCACCATATCGGGGGAGAGTTGATCGAGTGACTGGACACCCAGAGACTGCATACCAAACTTGATTTCGCGTTGCAGGAGTCGTACCAGATGGACGACGCCCGCATCACCGTAAGCCTAGAAAACCATAAACTTAACGCATTCCAAGGGAGGGCATTACTCACACTCTGCGCATAGAGGAAGGCGCGGCCGAGCCCAACAGCCTTCGCGCCGAGGCAGAGGGCTTTAAGTACATCTAAGAGTATCGACGCTGTGAATTTGAAGTCGCTGAGTCTATTCATCTGTTCACCGACCAGTTCCGCGACGGATGCCACCATCGATGTAGACTGCAGCCGTTCAATCAGGCAGCCCAGCAAAGATTAGGGCGAATTACGAACCTTCTGTCTTCTCGAACACCTCCGGATGTTCCTTGCGGAGCTTGTACAGTATTTCCAAAGGCGGGAACGAGCTCATATTTTATCCGTTAATTGGAATGTAACCTATATGGCCAACCGGTTCCATTACTCACTAGTCCAGTTGACGACCTGGGTGCGGACGATGAATCATGTTAGCAGCCTACAAGATGAAAACTCACCACCATGGTTCGACAACACAATCCCTTCGCAGCCAGCTTCTGCAGCAAGAACGGCATCCTTGCTGGAGTCAGTATTTGGCGACGGTAAAGCGGGGGAAAGATTACCGCGACACATTGAATCCCTACACCGCCTGTCAGCGTATGTGAGAAACAGATACACAAATCGTCATACCTTTAATAACCACAGGAAGTCTCGTGATGCTTCGCATCCACGGAATGGTCTGCGGGCCGGAGATGGTGTGAATCGAATGCAAACCCACATTGTAGATAAAAATAAAAACCTTTTCCCAAGTCATATCCACATCGTTGTTGATAATGAGTCCGCCAGCAGTGCCTAACGTACCGATTTCCGCTTCGTCATTCTGGGTAATTGAGGGAAGTTTGACTCCCTGGTTCTCGAAATCCTCTAGGTAGTGAGGGGCACGTGTATCCAACTCTCGATTTGACGGTACGAGCGCATCGACGGTAAGGAAGATCGCATTATAGCCTAGAGCTTCGACTTCTCGAAGGCGTTTGGCGGCGATAGCATCGTTCTTGTGTTTGTACAACTGGAAGAAGATGGGCTGATCGGGCGAGCCTCGAGCAGAAGCAATCTGGGCATACGAAAGTGAAGAATTGGAAGAAACCATTTGTATGATGCCTGTTTTGTATGCGCCGCGGGTAAGATTGACTTCGCCGAGAGGATGACCTAGTCGAGCCAATGCAGCACCACTAATATACACTGGTAAGGATGTCCTGTGACCAAGAATGGTCGAAGAGGTGTCGCAGTCAGAGACGGTCTTCATTACTCTAGGGTGGAAGAAGAAGCGACTAAATGCACGAGCGTTTTCCGTGTGTGCTTAGTACTGGTTCAATGATGCGGACAATCAGGCAGACAATGGGGCATACTTATGGAGTCATCTGCAGCAGACGCGTAATAGGCCAGAGCTTTGTAAGGGAGGACTTTCTTGGCTGTCTCCTAAGGAAATCCACGAGAATCAAGAGTGAGATAGGTTGATGGAAGCGCTTGCCATACCTCCATGTCCTGGACATTGATGATTCGGCTAAGGGGGGGTTTATTCTTGAGAGCCTCTTCCACACGCAGCTCATCCCTTGTCTTGGTCTGGCTCTTCTTTGTTTGTCTCAGTTCGGTGATCGAAGCGTGATCAAGATCGCCAAGATGCTTTTCCGGGGGTATATGCTTGTCGAGTGTATCGGAAGGATGGATCGGTACGAAGGCAGCGGTGGCATCGCGGCCACCAAGAGCCAGGATGACTTGGGGTCCGCCGGGGTGATCCTTGATAGAGAGATGGAAGAGAGAAGGAGGGTGAAACAGGGAGTGACTTACGAATAGCAAGTCGGTGACATCGTACACCTTGTTCCTGATGATGACCCAGCAGGAGCTGTGCGTGCTAGGATGAGAAACAAAAACAGGCTAGTTAGAAAGAGAAAACGCACGTCGGGGTGTTGTGTTGGGCTATCTGAGCGAGGGAAAAGGTAGGCATGGTCTGCATGGGCATAACCGACTAATATTTATATTAATCATGATCATGGACTTCGATCAATTGACACACCCACACACCCACTAAGTAGCACGTGACCTCGCGTTGTTTGGTTCGCTTTATTGTCTCTGTTGCACTCAAACCACGACCTCTATCGCCGGCATACTCAATGAGCCCAGTGTTCACAAGAGCTGCCCTCGAGGCTATGAAACGTACGGACATACAGAAGTTGTGCAAGGTAACGCTTGCCCTTTCCCCCTCAAGTCCTTCCCGGATCTCACAATATGTGATAGGACTATGGCGTAAGGGCCAATCTCAAGACCGAGACACTCATTGATCTCCTACTCGATGCTTTCCAGTGAGTCTGAGCTCATTTCCGGCTACCCAATCCTGACGCTGGAAAAGACCACAACCACCACGGCGCAATCTTCCACAAGCACCTCAACGACCACCTTCAACCAGAACACCGAGCCTCGCCGGAGTTAGACCTAGGGGACAGTCGACCGGTTCTATCATCATTCATGGCTCCGACGACGAAGGTGAACCTATCCTCCCCCAATGTCGTCCACTCCAATCCCACGAACAACCAGCCCCCCAACGAACAAGGAAAGCGAAACAGACTCAGTATAGGCTTGGTGTCGGTCGTCCAGTAATAGCAGGGGGATCTGGTGCTCGTGCTGTCACCAAATCCGTCAGCGTTTCACGGACACCAAAGAGAGCTAGGAGTAGCAGGTCGATCAAGCCGACTGAAGTAACCATCACAGAAGGTCAGGTGCAGAGCTTCTTGTGATGTTCTTTATGTTGAGATTTTTCCAGAACCAGAATTGGATGATGGTTCTACACATGTTCCCCCGCGTAAGCACTGTCACGCCAACTTTGACTTTATTACTGATTTTCATTGTACAGCAGGTTCCAAGATGAACCCAGAGTTCGCAAGTATCCAACCGCAGTCTTCTGTGCGTCCGGTGGCTGGTCCGTCGAGCGAAGCCATGGAAACTGTGATCGCCAAAGCAGTAAGTGATGCCGTAAAGCTTTTCGTCATAGTACTTATTCGCGGTCAGCTTGCTCCTGTACAACAGGAGCTGGAATCCCACAAAGCACAACTTACCGATTTAAAAGAGAAGGTCTCTTCTCTGATCGAGTCATTTGAGACCAAGATTCGAAATCTTTCGTCGGAGATCCAAGATCTCCTTGCTCGAGAAAGGGGCTCGCCTCCCCTTGATTCCTCAGTGGCAACAGTTCAAGAGTATTCAGTTCGAATACCAGAGCCGCCTTCGACGCCAAAACGCGTTCGAACACCATACCGCCCTTCATTTGCGTAGGTGAACTTGTAGCTCTTCTTTGTTCTCTGATCTGAACAAAAGGTAGTCTCCCACCCATTGAGAACTTGGAACCCTGCGATGTTTCGAGTGATCGCACTAACCTCGATGCCCTTGCACCGCCTGACTTGCGATCCACTAATGATATGGAACAACGTGGGCAAACCGGTTCGCTATTGCCTGGATTCCCGCACTCGATGCTGGGTAAACGTCCTCGAGATTCTGTATCAAGTAGTACTTCTGGAGTCTTCGAGGCGGAACAAGAGGTTATGGAGACTCAGCCTGAGAGCAATGTTGGCCCACCACCTCACAAGCGAGTTAAGGTGCATGAACCAGAGGACAGATCCAGAGAGATGCCACCATCATCAGAAGCTTCACGAGTTGAATCTTCTATTTTCCCGGAAACCTCCAGGCGGCCTGGCGGTTTTTCCATCTTCCGTGGACGGGAAGAAGACCCGCCGCCTCCGATTGAACGCATCCAGAACTTCTACGCCCCAACCTCCCCTCCCATCATCGGTGCACCCGTAACTAGCTCCGCAAACAACGCTGAGAATCAGAACCCATTTAGCTTTACCTTTGTCCCGATTGCGTCAACGCCTGCACAGGCTGTGTATCCTCTTGCAATGGGAACCTTCCCTCATCCAGAACCACCCACATCCCCTTCGCCAGCACCAAATCTTGATCGTCCCGGAAGTCGCCACTCCGATCGGCTTGGGGCATTTGGCGCCCCACGATCGAGCTCGAGGGCAAGCGGGCGCGCTGCCTCAGGTGGTTCTCAGACACGTGGGGAAGCCAGCGGATCGAACGGCCTCCAAAGAGCGCCCTCGAGTAACGAAGTTGCTTCTGGTCTTGGTCTGACGGCCATCAAAACCTCGGCCACTGAACAAGGTACCCCTGTTCCTCCCGCGAAGCGTACGATGTATGGAACCGAGTTAGATGTCGATACGAGATTTGGAGATTTTGGTGTTGATGGTGTTGCCTCAGGGTTCTGGGCAAGTGGTAGGTTCTGAACCTCAAGGTCATGGCGATCATCAGAGGTTATTGTTGGATTTATTTGATGCGACTTCGGCCAATCAGGTACACTGTATTGGTTTATTTCATAACACATTTGATTCGACTTTCAGATAGTATGAAACTATGTGTACAATATTAATTCTGAACATGGCATTGTCAAGTCGGCAAAGTTGTAAAGGGAGACAATAAGTTAAGCTACACTTCGGTGGGTCGCGTGCCACAGCCGTACGGTTCAAGTATGGACTGCAATTCTGGGTCAGATTGAGGGAACGAATGATTGGATTTCCTCGAACAAGAGTTCTGGAGGCGTCGATCAGAGACGAGGCTATAGCAGGTGCGATCAAGTACCTTTCAGCTCCGCCTTGGTCAGATCGTCCTTATACCCTGTCGAAAGGTGTAAACATGAATATTGATAGAGGTCGTCATGATCGGGCTCACTATCAAAATCAAAATAATCTGGATCCAAGGACGCGACGCTGGGCTCGTCCTCGGGGTCGTGCTTGGATGATAGAGTCATCTATCAGCGACGACTCGGTTAACAAGTTCCAGAGAAACCTACATATGCTGAGACGTATGGATGTTCTAGAGCTTCATCGACAGTTATGCGCTTCCTTGAATCAAATGTCTGCAATCGGTTGTCAGAGGTCAATGTCATTTAGCTAGGAAAGCGGCTTGTTGACCAATGTTTTCTGCAAGAAGTCGATAGCATCCGGAGTTGCTTTGGGGAACAGTTGGGCAAAGGACTTTCGCTTGCGGATAGGAAGTCCTCTGATGTAGTCCCTCGATCGCCGCGAAGTGATGGAATAGAACTCATCCAGTGTCGGTGTACCTGTCCAGCCACGCGGTTGAGCTGCCCGGCGATTCAGAGAACATTTGTAGTGGGAAGCTGACCTATTACATCTAAGATCAGGTCAAGCTGATGCCCGTAATCCCGGCCTGGGAAAAGGGGTTTCCGGCTAAGCAACTCTGCCAGGATGCAGCCGACCGCCCACAGATCGACAGCCTAAAAATATTGAAACCTCGGCTTGGCGATGCAGGGGCAGACACAACGTACCTTGGTGTACATCTTGAACGAAAGCATAATCTCAGGTGCCCGATACCAGCGTGTCGCGACGTACTCTGTCATCAATCCTACCTCCTTCGCTCCAGGTGCAGTCGACTCCATGCTTCGGGCTAGACCAAAGTCACAGACTTTCAAATCACAGTTGGCATTTATCAGTAGGTTAGCAGGTTTGAGGTCACGGTGGACGATGTTTGCACTGTGGATGGACTTGAGGGCTCGGAGAAGCTGGTAGATGAAGTACTAGGAAGGACCGGGTGAGTGGAGGTTTCGATTGAAAGAGGGAAGATAATAATCACCTGGCAGTGATCGTCAGAGAGCGATTGAGTGCGGATAACGCGATGCAAGTCAGTCTGCATCAATTCTTGAACAACTGGCTCAAGTTAAGCGAATACCAAGTGATCTGTCGTGAGCGATCTTACAGTAGACTTCCTTGAAGTCATCCAGAGATGGAGGCTTGATAATGTCTAATACTGAGATGATCTGAATTGGCCGTGGTCGTCAGCGGCATGTACACATGCCATAAGTTGGTGAAATGTACTTGCGTTCTCATTCACGCATACTTCAGAAAAGAACTTGAGCAACTTGAGTTCTCGCAACGTTCGCAGGCAGAAGAGGGTATGGTCGAACGGGAGGATCTTCTTTATCGCCACGTATCTTCTAGAGGGCCTGTAGAAAGCTGCTACTACAGTTCCATATGCACCTTCCCCGAGAGAATATAAAATCTCATAGTCGGGACCTGTACCAAGCAAAAGGGTCTCAGGGCGTATGACCACGGTGGCCCGTGGGTGCTAGTGGTGCTCACCGGTCTCAAATTTAGGCAGGGCTTTCTGGATCTTCGACTTTTCGACTGGTTGTGCGACGGTCATGGCGACGAATACCGCGACGAGGAACAAGGTGCTCGAGCTCGAAAGAAACGGTTACATATATACATGATGAAGGGGTCCATCTGTCAGTGAGGCGAGTTGATTGATGCAAATCTGATGACTACAAAGCAGTGCCAGATATCTTGCATCAGTCGATCAACTGAGGTGCAACAGATGTACAATACGAGTTTGAACTCGCTACAAGCACAGAGTCGTCAAACATCACGCCACATACCCTTAAGCACTTGCAGCCGCCTCCCTTGCTTTCTTTTCTTTCTTCAAACGCTTCCTCTCTCTCCGTGCTTCATCATCTTCGACACCCTCCTCTTTCTCTTTCTTCTCTTTCTTCTCCTTCTTCTCCTTCTTCCGCTTCTTTTCGGTCTGCTCATCTCCCTCACCTCCTGCACCCTCCACTGTCATATCGGGATCCCCATCCGCGGCTTCTGATTTACGTTTGCGTTTCTTCTCTTTCACCTTTTGCGGAGAACCCGACGGCTCGTCTGCTGGTGCTGGTGCCGGTGTCGGTACCGGTAGCTCTGGCTCAGTGACAGCGGTTGTTGTGACCGCTGCAATTGCAACGGGGGGTTGCTAGATAAGGTTTCAATGTTAGGCTCGGAGTGGCACTAGAAACACGTGGCCAACTCACTTCTCGGTTGTAATCGACGTAGTCACGGTTCCATTCGGCAGGTGTAACCCCATCGATCTTCTCGCCGTGTTTTCCAAGTTTCCCTTCCTTGACCATTTTTTTCTTTTGTGATGCCATTGGACCGAGACCCCAACGGCGAGGGTACGTATCGCGCTCCATGATGCACCGCTTCACTTTGGCGACTACACCGTGATCGCAAGTTGCAAGCTCAACTGTGGACATCTGCGCGATCGCGAGAGCAATTGCTTCTCCTACTCAAACATTAATATGATTCTTTAATTATCAACTGGTTGAATGTTACCTTTTGTCGTCATGAGGACGACATCCTCGTTGACAGAGATATCGGCTTCATACCGAAGGAGGCCAGGTATCATGAGTTTCGCACCGTAGCACACTGCGTTGACTGCACTGTCCTTCACCACAATGCGTTTATAACCGACCAACAAGCTTTCGAGGGGTCGGATGACCCGCCGAAGGTACGATTCTGTGGAACGTCAGCCCAAGACACAAACCAATCAAATGTGCCTACCATCGCGCGTGTTATCGTACATCCACTGCGCATCCAACACGTCGTGCATAGTCACAATATCATCATTTTCTGACATAGCACCGCTTCGTACTCGCCTTAGCTCCTGCATGTGACCGCCGACGCCAAGCAAAAGGCCGAGATGGACGCAAAGTGTTCGAATATAGGTGCCGGCCTCACACGACACCCAAAACACGGCAAGGTTACGCTTCTCATCAAATTCGAGCAGTTTGGATTCGTAGATAGTACGTATGCGCAGTTGGCGTTTCACTGCTGAGATGAGGGGAGGACGCTGGAAAAGCGCACCACTCAAGGTTTGAAGGGCGCGCGGAAGGGCAGTGGGATTCGGGAGGCTGGAGTGTAATCGCAACACACACACATATTCTTTTCCTATATACAAGTCAGTTGTGTGATTAAGGGTCAATAACGGTGCTTGCGGACCTGCCCCCTGTTGGGATTTGACGAGACGCGTCGCGCGGTCAATACAGACGATCAGACATCCGGTCACCTTGGGATCCAAAGTTCCACTGTGACCGGTTTTTTCTACGCGTAATATCCGCCTGAGCCAGGCGACGACTTCATGCGAAGAAGGATTTGATGGCTTGTCGAGATTGATGACGCCAGACCTACGAGAGGGGTGAGATTCGGTCGAAGACAAAAGTGAAGAGAGTACTTGATATAGCTGGAGATGTCACGCTTGAGAGGGCTGCTACCGGACGGAATTGGGGTGAAATGGCTAGAACGGACGAGCAGCTTGTCATAGTTTTTGAGGAGCAACGGCCACTGAGATGTGTCTAGTTTTGGTTGTGAAGATTCAGACTTGATGGCGTAGTCTCCCTCCCTCTGCGCAGAGGCGACCTGCTCGCGAGTCAGCGAAGAGGCCATAGTACTTACTACACCCGGATATGTCACTGAGAAAAAGAGGTGCAGTGAATTACGTGAGAATATCTCGCCTTTTCCGGTAATTACATCAAAATCAGAGCGTGTGAATTAAACTGTATAGTTTTAACATCATCATCATCATCATCATCATCCCGTTAAACCTCACAACGTCAAGTCCCTCGTCAAAATGGTCAGTCCAGGCAACGCTTTGCTGAGTTACCTTCTCAGTAGGCTCACGCCTTGATGCTCTAGCCCGCAGCAACAAAGACATCCTCTTCGAAACACAAATTCATCATCGACTACTCTCGCCCCGCTGCTGACGGCGTCTTCGACGGTGCTGATTTTGAAAAATTTCTCCACGACCGCACCAAGGTTGATGGTAAGACCGGCCAACTCGGCGACAATGTCAAGATAACACGCGAGGGTAAGGTGTCGCACCGTACACCACGGTTGACTGGCTGACCGCTTTTTCAGCAAGCAACAGAATCACCGTCACGTCCAATGTTCCTTTCTCAAAACGGTATCTCAAGTACCTGACGAAAAAGTTTTTGAAGAAGAACGCTTTGCGAGATTGGATTCGGGTCGTCGCATCTGCAAAAGACGTTTATCAACTCCGATTCTACAATATCGCGTATGTATCCGTCTCGCTGTACTTTGTTGACTGTCTACTGACGGACATCCAGGCGTGATGGAGATGATGAAGATGAGGAGTAATCGTGATCTCGCAGTCGGTTCATCACCTGTATGCTATCCCATATTCCACCTTGGTAATATGATACAGGTTCAAAAGATCCTAGTGAATTCACTTTGTGTATTAATGTAACGGGAGCTGCTGATCAGGTACCCGGTATTCATGTTCACTGCCAGCTATAGTAAGGCCCTCCGGGCAGTCCTGGACCCATTTTGTGTTCAAGTCAATTGCAGCGCTACAATGATTATTATAAGTACTAGAGGTACAATACAACATTGAAAAGGATGCGCATGGAGACATCGAAGTAACAAATACGTGTCGTTCATCGAATGTTGACAGCACTGAATGTGATTTATAGCACGAAATGATAGTCCAAAGGATAGGCCTGCAAAGTAAACCCGACCGATAACTCACAAATCAAACGCGAACAAAACCGAATCCTACTTATCTGGATTTCCAGGAATGCGCTTGAACTACCCTTTAATAACAGGACTGATCCTGGAAACTCTGACCTAATGTACCCTGGCCCCTTCGGGTCCAGTTATAAATGCCAGGATTATCTTATCGACACCTTTGCGTTCATGATCACGGGCTGCTCCATCCCACCTTCTAACTTTGTCCTACCCAACGCGACCATTGCAAGCTTGTGCCATTGGATTTGGGACTCCGTCAAACGTTTCCCTCGAAATTGTTGTGCCAAAATGCTGCTCAGCTGGGTCCGTAGAATCTTCATGGCTATGTTAGCTCTTGGCGTGAGTCGATATTTGACTTTTCGATCTACGATCGCCGTGTCGGACATGAGCTGTGAAGTCTTCTCAACAAATCGGCATTGCAGTTCGTAACAAAGACACACCTTGAAGTCGCACTCCCCACACAACAACAGTAGGGCCAGGTCGTCGACTGGCGCAGTCTCCCAAACATACAACTTCTTCGACTGCCTAAGCCTTCATGAGCACGTTGGTCGACGGTGTACTACACTGCGACGTACATGAGAGTGAAGTAAACCAGATAGGTGGTACCCATGTCTTTTGGTTTTGCGCGGAAATTGACAGATGATGGATGAAAGAAGGCCGCTTGGTTGTTCCAAAACGTGCGCATTTGAAAGCCATTCCCAACGTCAAAGGAAAGAAGTTTGGGGTACAGCCCAGAGAGCAAAGCAGCATGGACGATGGCAAGATTGTTGCTGTTGCTGTCCAGCTCGGGGGGGACCGTAACAAACCGATATCTATTGCGTCCATACCGCGCACTGGCGAGCATGATGAGCGTCTTTTCATAACCTTGACACTCAGGACCTACCGACTCAGCTCTTTCACAAATTCCGTGTCCACGCAGACGAAGGAAGAATCGACCAAATAGCTATAGCAGGAATGTCAGAGAGGTGAAATCCATAGAACGCAGGCTTCCAACCCCAGGAATTGCTGACGCAGTTCTTCGATTTGCAAGAGGTTCTCGTGACTAAGGAAGTTCTTTCGACAGAATTTGTGCGCAAGCCCTTGGTTAGCCGACCTGCGCCAAGCTGAAAACGCGGCATGAATGGTCAAAAAGTCGGAGTTATCTGCGTATTCCACGTAGAACATGAAGGATTAGGAGATATGATACCACCCACTGATGCGGAATGCATTCTTCGCAAGATCAGCTTCATTTTCCATGCCAAAGGGCGTAACAAATGGTGATTTCGAGCTTAATGCTGCTGCGATGGTCAACGCGGGATCAAGACAACGAAACACGACGGCTATCAAAAGGAGTTTTCCGAGGTGGACGTCCGTTGGTAGCTTGCTAAGTAGTCTACCCATTGGAGTAATATCTTCGGTGGGTGTCAGAGCCCGCACCTAGACGAGTTTAGTTCTCCATGCGGATTTCATCGAAATTCCGTACCTCGACCAAGGCTGCGACGGCTCTTTGGACGTTTGTTGGCGTAGGAGGGTCCAATGCACGACAAAGTACATCTTCGATCGACGATCCAATCTTTACCTTCATGGTCTTAATGCGTAAGGCGAGATCAGATAGACTGAGTCGCATCATTTCCGGAAGAGGGTTTTCGGCAAGCTGTGCATAATCGTCAAACTAAACCCGCGAAGCATCGGAATCAACTTGCTTGGGTGTCATGACGCCGTTTGGTGAACAGATGGAAGCACATTCCATTTTGGACCCGGCCGGCTCTACCTCTTCGCTGGGCAGCATTACTCCTGGCCACAAATGTTTCCACTAAGCGGCTCAATTGACGCTTTTCGTCGAACCTGAGGAGTTGTCAATCCTGTGCCAATGTAGCATAACTTGAAGGCGTAGTACATAATCTCTCGCTGCTTGCCAGTGTCAACAACGCAAGTGATATCAGGGATCGTGATGCCTGTCTCTGCAATGTTTGTTGCTGAGAATGGGAATCAGCTGATGCTATCAGTTCAACAATATGCTAGACATCTACCAATGACGATCTTCCTCATCCCGGATGGAGGAATGTCAAACACGGCATTTTGATTCTCGCTTGAAAGAGTAGAATGCAACGGGTGGATACGGAACTGTGATTCTTGCCCAAATGAGGGGTGATCAGAGAGAATGTCGTTCATTCGGCGGATTTCGGCGAGCCCAGGCATGAAAATCAAGATCGCGGGAGAAACCGAGACTAGTGACTGATTTTTGAAGCACAAGTACTCGAGCAGCCGAACAACCAGATCGTAAGGGATTACACGCTCGTCGAGGAGTTCGACTGTCCGTTCCGTCGAAGCAGAATAGCGTTTTTCCAGTGAGATTGGTATTTTCACAATAGATTCCCCTTCGACTAATGTCGAATCTTCATCTTCGTCGATCACCGTGGATTCGTCCCACTCTACACGGCTCTTTCGTTGGTTGAATTTTCTATTTCCTAGAGAAAGGCAAGTAAATTTCATGTCCTGTTGGGGTAGTAACACGAAACTCACGTCGCTTCGCGTAAGGCGAGTCCTCAGATATTGACCAGCCAGTTTGTTCAATGGCATCCTCGAGGTACAGGATGTCCACAGGGAAATTCCGACCTGGAACATGGATTACCGGACACCCACCGAAAAAACTTGATATCTTCTCCGAATCCACCGTCGCGGACATGAGAATCACCCTATTGGGACACCTGAGGATGGGAGTGGCACAGAAAGCACAACCTCGTACCTTAAATCAGGGCGTAGTGGTAACAGAGACTTGAGTACAATGAGGAGGAAGTCCGACTCAATAGTACGCTCATGAACTTCATCGATAATTATGTGCTAGTTTCATTCCATTGCACTGTTCTGCCATACAGGATAAGATGAAGAGATAGACCATGCTTACCGTCACCTCGTCGAACGCTGTACCTTGGTCACCACGTCCAGAACCGCGTTCCAGCATTCTGAGCGCGATGCCGGTGGTGATGTAGGTCAAGCGTGTATTCTTCGTAGTATTGCTCTCCAAACGAATGGCGTATCCAACGAGAGAACTCGGAGTGCCAACGGCCCCGGGGGGATCTCCTAATTCCCGCGAGACACGCTGAGCGAGCGAAACTGCAGAAATGCGACGAGGTTCGGTGCAATATATCTTGCAAGGCTGTCCCCGCGAGAGTTGGTCTTCTAAAATGAAAGCAGGCACTTGCGTGGACTTCCCGCTGAGATGAACGTCAGTGACAATGTTGGACTTGCGTGTCCTATTCTTACCATCCCGTCTCACCGCAGAGAACAAGGACTTGAGCGTTTTGCAGCGTAGAAATAATGTCTTCGCGATATTTTGCTATGGGTAGGGAATTCCGATGAACCTGACGTATCCCGTGTATATGTTCTTTTATGAGATGGACGAGACAAAACTAACCTGCATTTCTTGATAGGCTGGCCTTACCTGCCGCAATCTGAAGTCAACAATGAGTTGTTCATAATTTGCTTCGGCATTTCGCGTGAGAGTTGGCGTCTGAGAGATGCCTTTCGTCTCCGAAACCGATCCAGAGGTTACCTCTCTCGCCTAAATCGAGTTCAAACACAAATGTCGGGAGTAAGAAGGTAACTCACGTCCGCATCTGGACTGACTTTTTGACCAGATATACTCCATAACTTGGACCAAACCTCTCGGTTGATACGCCCTTCCCGGAGTTTCCTATCCGCTTCTAATTCCTCCCACAGATCTCTAAAAACTGGAGGGAATGATCTAAAGAACGTGTTACCAACAGGACTGTTCATCAGTCCGGCAGCAAAACCTTCCGTTGGAGGGAACGAAAGGGCGTGGAGCGCGACCGTAGCAATGTAATTTTCTGCCTGAGACTCTTCGCGGCAAGCAACGTCTTCCATCTTCCACTCGTCCACTTTACGGCCACACCACAATACCCGGACTCCAGAGCGCTTGGCACGGCTATGTCCAGATAGGCTGTTAAACGTAACAGCAGCGTATCGGTCGAGTTTGCATACGTATTCCGAGAGCACGACATGTGGTAGCTTCCCTCCGCTCTGCTTCTGGAACGACATGTCTCTGACGAAGATTATTGTTCCCCCGGGACCTGAAACCTCGGATGGTTCATCCAGAATGTCAAGCAGTCCTACAGAAGATTCGTTATCCTCTTCGTCAAACACGTTAGGCTGCTGTTCTGGCGCCGGGGATGGTGTAGTAGTCACTGGGGTATTGGTACTCTTGGGGGAATTCGGCCGAGAAGGTTGCAGGGACCCGCGAAGTTTCACCCGAAGGTGTTGAGCATCCGCCTTCTCGAGTTCAGAGGAATACAGTCGTTCGGCATCCCTCTCATCAAAGAAGTAGTGGGACTTCACGGTCCGCAATCGTTGTTCCAAAAGAGTTGAGGCATCTGCCTTTTGTCGTTGAGACACGTTGCTCCTCTTGAGATTTAAAAGCTCCAATTTTATTCGAGAGTATTCCACGTTAGGATCATCCAGCTCTGGAGAGATTAACTTTGATGCATTGGTACTCGAGTTGGCACTGGTCGACGATCCTTCCAGGGACGACGTTTGGTTCCTGTTGTAAAGATGCTGCGACGAAAGAACGGGAGGCGTGTTCGTCCCCGTGTTTGTGGAATTCGAGGATTCTGGTTCGGGTGACTTGGATGGGGATTCCTGCATTCCGACGTCAGGGGTATTGTTTGACGTGCGTAAATCATCCGGAGCTCCATCTGGGAAACGCGGATAGATTTAAGCTCTTTGCAAATCAGAATTCCAGACACGTACTCATTTCGACTTCCTGAGCGGGGCAATGTACACTGAGCTATTGGAACGTGAGCATCAGACACGCTCGCCGTCATGCTAGACTAACCCAATCCAGAGCCTCGTCAAGTTCGGTGCCGGAAATGGCGCCCAAACACCGTAGCACCCAATCTTCGGCAAAGCCAAGTCTGCGTAGGATGCCATATGTCACTGCAAGACGAGTCGTGGCTTTTTCCTTTGTGTGATCGACGTAGTGGCGCGCTAAAAAGGATTTGAGTCGAAGTAAACGTAGCATGGAAATGAAATGAAATACCCCTAGAGGTTTCTTCCTGAGACTGGAGACCCAAAATCTCTTCAACCAGCGTAGGATCAACTTCTACAGGGATGAATGTTGCGGAAATACGTTTCTCCACCTCGATCGCCTGGTTCGCAAGGTGAAAATCTATCGAAGCAGGAAGAGGGAATCAGAAAATACGAGCCTTGATGGTTCTTGATATCTCTTTTTCTGTTTTCTCTTGATATTTGTCGACCATGATCTGCAGAAGCTGTAGTTCATCTTGTTCAGCACCGACCAAGTTCTCTGAGCCTGGTAGATCGCCTCTAGAATCGGCTTGATGGTCTGCCAAAGCCTCAGTGGCTTGGGTCGACAAACCATCAGAGGGCGGCGCTTCGTCGCTGGTAGGGGCCACGGCCTCCTCTGCTTGGACGGCCTTCTTGGGAATAGACGTGGTTGCGAAACCGCGATTAATGGGCTTCAACTGCGTCTTCTTCTTCTTGGGCATCACGAAAGACGGTTGGTCGTGACGGAATAGATGTTCAAGTTGCCAGCCCGAGATCTTGACGATGGCCCGTGATGTTGAATGGAAAAAGAAAAGACTACTGTTTTGCTGTGGACGAGAACGCCGTCACGGTGATGGCAAGGAATCATGACCGTGGCATACACTCCGGTCCCCCGGATGACTCGACTCGACTCAACGCAGATTTGAGGGAGCAAATTTATAGGATAGATATTATTTAAAGAACATGTACAGTACAAGCAAGCCCGCCGTACAAAAATGCCTGGACTACTTACTCTACAGATGAGTCTGCGGACAAACGAGGAAACGAACAACAAATCGAAACAAATGTGCATCAGATCACTCAACCTGAACATCCATCCCAGACCCCACGTCATTCGCCCCCTCCGCCTTCTTCTTCCCTTTTCCTCCGGTTTTGCGGGGTCGCAAAGCACCCGAGTTTCCGCCTTTGCGCTTCTTGCCCCGGTTCGAGGGTGTCCCATTACCGTCCTCCTCTCCCTTCTCTGCAGTTACGTTCCCTTGGTTGGCAGAATGTCCAAAGAAATCGTCGCCCTCGTCGTTCCACAGATCTCGAACGGTATCGTTGTCGGTAACCACGGAGCTAGCACCGGTCCGCTTGCCGGCTTTTTTCGCTTGGAGTCCAGATCCATTCGAGTTGCCAATGTCGGCCAGATGTTCATCATTCAACAACAACTGAACAATCTCGCTGGGCTTCGCCACATCCGTAAAGTTTTTGTTCCCAACAACGATATCTTGGACCTGATGCAACGTCAGAAGTGCTTCCAATTCAAAGGGAGTAATTCATCACTCACGTCTTTCTTGACACGGGCAAGTTGAATGATCCGTTCGTCGATCGTGCCCTTCGTAATGAGGCGGTAGACGGTCACTTGGCGAGTCTGACCCAAACGGTGTGCACGATCCATGGCCTGAGCATCATTGGACGGGTTCCAGTCATGGTCGTAGAATACTACAGTATCCGCAGCTGTGAGGTTGATACCGAGACCACCAGCACGAGTGCTGAGCAGAAACACGAATATGTCCGATCTACGAATATGAGGATAGGATTATAGAACGGGTGGCGCACGAAATACAGACCTTGTCTGCCAATCCATCACCATATCTCTTCGATCTTCCAATTTCGAGGATCCATCCAGGCGCAGGTACTTGTATTGCCGATGTATCAGATATTCTTCCATCAAATCCATCATGCGAGTCATTTGGAAGTAGATCAAGACCCGATGATCGTTCGCCTTGAGCTCCTGCAGCAGCGTATCCAAACGTGCGAGTTTGGCAGAGTCATAAATAAGTCGTTTCGCTTCTGGAATCTGCATGCTTGATTGCGGCAATTGGTCGGAAGGAGCACTACAGATCAACCCTGCAGCCGGAATCCTTGGAACAAGGTCGTTATAAAGCCCACAAGCCACGGGTGACTCTTGCAATTCGCGCGGGAGACCATACATCGCTATTGACTCCACGGGTGCCTCCAAAACTCGGTTCCGGTATTCAACGAAAGAGCGGTTTGTGCACGTTATAGCTATCGGCGGTGCGACCACAGCGGGGACGAACCACCTCAAGCTGAGTCGAGATAGGCATGAAGCTTGCCACGCAGAGGAGGATATTCCTTTGAGACCAGGGTTATAAATCTGATACGATAAAAATGGGAGAGGCGGGAGTTTGATATCAGATGCGCTGTGACTAGTCTCACTGTACAGCACATTAGTTTATTTTCCCTTCAAACCAACATGCATACCTCAAAACAGTAGAGAGTTCAATAATTTGGCTTTCCTGCTGCAATTCCGCCAATCGATTGCGTATAAAGGGTGATACTTGAAGGCCGTGAATGTCTCCCGGGCCTTTGTTTAATAGACGAAGAAATGCGAAAGCAGGGGACCCTAAAACCGATAGTGAGTATGTACAACCCATGCCAGGAGTGTTGTGCAAATAATACCTTCAATTTCGTCATACATTGATTGACATATCCATTCTGTGGACCATATGTTGAACAAGTTTCGCGCACAAAGCCTGCGCGAACGAGGCCCAGGTTTTGCTGAGGGAATATCTACAAGTCCGCCATCCAGATACAACAATTCGGGTATTCGATACTCGATGGGGTTTCGCGTCGAGTAGGGCACGAAGATCAGGTCTCCTTCACGACCGAGTGGGCCTGACCGGCCAAAGTGGGTGAACGAGAACGGTGCCAAAACATCCGCCCGTTCAAAGAGCTCGGGGTGGTTGCAAACCTATCGCTTTTGTGAGCCAATGGTAGTTGCGAAAGGATTAAAACCGTTGACCTTGCGGAACTGCATGACTAAGTTCATTAGTGAGCGAGCCGAATCGGCGTCACCGATGTTCGCCGCCTTTTCGAGAAGGTCGGCAACGGAGACGTTAGCAAGAAGGGCGCGGTATAATGCCCGTTGCCTTGAGCTGAGATCGACGTAGATGTCTATTTCAATCTTTTCGATAGTCATGTCAGAGACGGTGGCCTGGTCTGATCTGATAGACATGCCTTTTCACTCAATTCGTTCTGAACATGTCGTTTTACGCGACGGAGCATGAACGGCTTCAAAATCATATGCAATCGCCGTAGTTGATGTTCGTTCAACTTGCTGCCTTTGTTTTCAGCGGCATTCTCAATGTCTTTTGAGAACCATTCGTTGAATTCATCGTGGGAGTCAAAGAGACTCGGCATAATGAAATGCAGGAGGGCCCAGAGCTCTATCATGGTGTCATGGGATTAGCGCAGCACACAGAGACCATATGTACTGTCGAATGCTAACCTTGCATAGAATTTTGGATCGGTGTGCCAGTGAGGAGCAGTCGATTCCTACACTGAAAACCTAGAAGCGTCTTCCAGCGAACGCTCGAAGCATTTTTGATGTTTTGGGCTTCGTCTAGAACCATGTATTGCCATTTCACTCTCTGAAAGTACTGTTGGTCTTGGGTGACCTGGAAATGTGTAAGTAACACATGGCATGGGATAAGTGTGCGGGTTAATTCACCAACTGATAACTCGTGATCAAGACATGAAATGGAGCATCCTTGTTGTAGCTGATTTCCTTTTTGCTCCAAAACTTCCGTAATGTTGCACGATCCTTGACATTTCCCCAATAGGGAAGCGCCTTGAGACTTGGAACAAACCGAGTGAGTTCTTGTTGCCAATTATGCAAAGTAGATGCAGGTGCAACGACAAGAAATGGACCCCATATGTCATGTACCTCAGCGAGATATGCCAGAAGAGAGATCGATTGCACCGTCTAGATGACAGATGAGGGTTACACACATTAAAAGAGGACGAGATTGGTACCTTTCCTAGACCCATTTCGTCAGCGAGAATCCCGTTGATGCCTTGCTCGTACAGTGTCCCAAGCCAGTTCAGACCCTTCAGCTGGTATTCTTTCAACTGAGCCATGAGCATCCTCGGCTGCTTGATTGTCAATGGCCCGGTCAGAGAAGTTGGGTTTTGGAAGTTGAGTTCGTCCGAGTCGACTGCCGAGGGATTAAGCAAACAACGCATATAGAAACAAACGGCTGCTTACGGTCCACAAGGGGGGCTGTGGGTGGTCCTGCTTCATCCTCATCTCGAATGTGCGCCTGAGCTTTCGCCAATTGGAGTGCCTCGTTTGTTTTGCGCTCAAGAGCAGCCTGGGTGTCGAACTGTTGCGCGCGTTGCTTGGCAAGCGCAATCGCTTCTTGGGCATTATAACGGGCATGGCGATGGAGGTTAGTTTGGTCCTCTGGAGAAGATGACTCAACCGAATGGAACACCGCACGAAGCAGAAAGACTGACCGTCGTCAAAGTCAATTTCTTTCAACATGTGCGAATCGACGTCTACGAGATCTGCACCAGCAGGAGCTGCTGACGATTCCGGGGTGTCCCCCTGAACTTCAGCAGCTAAGGTCGCGAGAGGATAAGCACTTGAATCATCCTCGAACGACGACCGCAGAGACCTACTCTTCAGCTTGTTGCCCACAAAGTGGCTGTAAAGCTCAGTCTGGCTAATCAAAAATTCGAGTTTCCGCGCCTGACGTGCTGCCTCGCGCTTCTCTTCCTCCATTTTGGCTCTGTCGGTAGCCTCCTTTTGCTCTCGTTTTCGTACGTCTCTCTCTTCCCGTTCGTTCTTTCTCCAGAAAACGAGCATTTCACGCATTAGGCGCTTCGCTTTCGCTTGCATGTCCTTGTTGGCTTTTGCAGTGCGCGTGAACGGTCGGCGGGCTTGCATGGAGGATAGCATAGCGAGACGTTTGAGCTGACTCTGCCTGGCCTGGTAGCCCATCGCAGCATATTTGTATACCTACCAACATGTTAGAGCAATCGTTAACAGACGGTGCAGACCATGTACCTTGGCAATGTCCCTTCTCGCAATGTTCGTCCAAACTTTTCTCTGCGCCTCCTCTAGTGACTTGAGGCGCTTGGCCATCGCACTGTCGTCAACTTTTTTTGCTCGCCTGAGAGGAGGTACCACTTCGTCGAGCTCATATACCACAGCTGAAGTGGCCGTGAGAGTGGGAGATGGTGGCCGAGATGCAGATGGTGTGGCGTCACCTGCGACCGAACCGGGTGTTGAGCCCAGACCTGAGTGTCCAACGCCGTCTGGATAGAGGGCATCGTGCTTCTTCCTCGCTGCAGCCTTCTTGCGACCTTTTGGAGTAAGCGACGAGGTGGTGGTACTTTCGACGCTCTGTTCCCTCAGCTGTGACACTTTCCCTTTCCCTTTTGATTTCGTGGTTTTGGCAGGAGACGTGGATGTCTCGTTCACTGTCCTCTCGAATTCGTCTGCAATCGCTGACGCGTCATGGTCGATTCTCCTCTTCTTGTTCACCGGTTTGTCTTTTCTCACTGCGGAAGTGGGGATATCAAGATCACTGCTTGCATCCGACACCGCGCCGTTCGCAGAACGTTTGGGAGGGTTTCGCTTTGTCCTAGATCGCGAGCCTAGAAGTGACTCTTCTAACTCTCGGGCTGCCGCCTCCGCACCGACATTGTACGTCCTGCCCAGGGAAGTACGATTGTATTCATTTGAATCACCATACTCGAATAGGGCAGAATCGGGTGGGGGTGAGGGATGAAGAGTAGACAAGAGGTCCTCGTCGACGGAGACCGCGAGCATTGGTGGAGGCGAGGGTGGAGCAGGGGGTATCCGCGCGATCCGTGACACGTAATGTCTCGACAGTGTGACTGCTGTGGTGGAGTTGCGCTCCTGGACCAGTTGAGAACAGCGTGATTTTAGGAATACAGTATAGTACTCACGAGGACACTGGCACCGAACCACGACTGAACCTGACGCTGGCGCTTGTGCGTCTCGAGAATATAGTCGCTTAACTCGCCAATCCATACTTCCTCGCAGTCCGACAGGTCCGAAGAAATAAGACGACGGTCTTCGTCAGCCTGGTGAGGCTCGGTAGTAGGGGTAAAAACGTCGATGCCATCTGAGGGAGAATTCTCCTGACGAACAGCCTTGGTGCGAGGGGGGTTTCTTCGGAGACCGGGCTGACGACGGAATGGTCAGTTTTCCACCAGGATGCGACGAAAGAGAAGGCGCGTACGCGTTTTGAGACAGGGGGCTGGTAGTCCGGGTCGCTGTCTACCGGCTTCTTCCGTTTCTTGGAAGCATGGTCGCCGTCGCCGTCCTTGTAATAAGCGCCGACGGAAGCTTCGTGCGGGTCGGGTGGAGCGGAGGGAGGTTCACCCAGGTCGCGCTGAGGATAGTAGTTCCCACCAGGACCCAAGGGAAAGATGTCGCCCTGGACGTAGTTTCCCGAATAAGGGTCCCAGCCGCCCGCACCTTGATAAGGGGTGGGCTGGTACGCATAACCGCGAGGGGGAGGTGGGTGGTCACCGAGGGGACTCTGGCTCTGGTGTTGACGAGGATGGGTGGGTGAGACGGGTATGTCGGGTAACGGAGAGTCGATAGCAGAGACGCGGGAGGGACCGGATGGAACGGGGCGAGGAGGGGGGGGAGCGTCGTTGAGGATTCTGCTGAGGGACATAGCGCTGGAGATAAAGAAACTAGGGACGGAGAAGAAGAAGTGCGGGGAAGAGTCGCGATGGAGCTGGGTGTATGCGAGAGTGAAAGATTAAAAGCTGTGGTGTTTGTTAGGTTGTTTGGGGTAGGTTTTGGACGGGGATGAGAGGTTGGTGGTGGCTGAAGAGAGCACCTGAGAGGGCGATGGCGGGAATTGCGCAGGCATTTCGTTTTGTTGTTGGATTTAGCTCGCATCGGTACACTTCCAAATTCGGAAACTCAAGTCACTCCGTCCATTCTGGGCGGACGAGCCACTCTAATCTACGCATCGTCCGGGTAAAGCATCAACTCTGGTCGTACTTTCTCGTCAAACTCTTCCCCACTAAGGTATCCCAGTGCTACCGTCGCCTCCTTCAGCGTCGTCCCTTCCTTGTGTGCCTTCTTGGCGCACTTTGCGACGTCTGCAACGCTCCCAGTCAGCAAAAACGGAATACGACAATACATGGACGGAACACTCGCTGTCATAGCCCAGGTGGCTGTTGAGAATCGTGGCCAACATCAGACTCTCGTTCAGCAAGTGGTTGATGCGCTTCTCGTTTGCCTGAATCCCGAGCACACAGTTCTTGGTGAACGATCGCGACCCTATCATTCACACGTCACCCACGTTGGACTCGGCAGACATATCCATGACGCACCATCAGACAGAAGGCGTATGCTCTGAAGCACATTCTTGATCATGACAGGCTTGAACACGTTCAACTAGATGCCATACGTCACCGCTCCAATCTGCAAATCAATGTGAACATGCAGTATACCTCAAACTGGCCACTGGCCCCTGCCACGCTCACGACCGTCTGGTTACCCATGACTTGGGCAGCGACCATCGTCACTGCCTCGCACTGGGTCGGGTTGACCTTGCCGGGCATGATGCTGCTGCCTGGCTCGTTTTCAGGGAGACTCAGCTCGCCGAACCCGCAGCGAGGGCCAGAACCAAGGAAGCGAATATCATTGGCAATCTTCATCAATGAGCAAGCAATGACGTTGAGAGCACCGTGGGCCTCGACGAGGGCATCGTGACTAGCAAGCGCCTCGAACTGCCGTAGCCCAGGGTCAGTGGATTGCTCTGGTGGTAGCCGAAACAACCTGCCTTGTTCGGTGCTGTCTTGAATTCCAGACCGGTAATCTTTGAAATTTCAGCAGCCACTTTGACGTCGAACCCTTTCTTGGTGTTCAGCCCCTGTGGAAAGCGTCGGAAAGGAGAACAAGCGCTGCAAACAACGGTGACACTCACGGTGCCTACTGCAGTCCCACCCTGCGCGAGAAGGCTCAGGCGAGGAATGACTGCCTTGACACGCTCGATTCCGTTGTCGATTTGTTGAACGTAGCCGCTGAATTCCTGACCAAGAGTCAAGGGAGTGGCATCCTGTGGGGACCAAGTGATCAGATGACGAAAAGTTCGGCGACCTTGTGCACACGTACCTGTAGGTGTGTCCGTCCAATTTTGATGATGTCCTTGAACGCATCGGCCTTGGCTTGGAGAGCATCTCTAAGTTCAATGAGTGCCGGGAGCAAAGAATGACGGATCTCCGTTACGGCCGCGACATGCATAGCTGTCGGGAACCTGCATATATCGGATGAGGGGGGACAAGGGGCAGGAAATGGCAAGGGCACTTGCGTGTCATTACTACTCTGACTCATGTTGACGTGGTCATTGGGATGGACTGGGTTCTTGGAGCCCAGGACTCCGCCGAGCAACTCGATGGCACGATTTGAAATAACCTTGTTGTGACAGTTCAGAGGAATTCTAGAAAGGAAGCATCGGGCCAACCTCGTTGACATTCATGTTGCTTTGAGTACCGCTTCCAGTCTGGAACACGACGAGGGGGAAATGGTCAATGAGCTTTCCAGAAATGACCTGAAACGAAAAATAAGCGAAAGAAGAGGGCGGAGGAATGGAACGACGTGCGTCGTCCGCCGCTTTCTGTATTGCGTCGCCAATTTTAGGATCCATGCCATAGCCGACATTCACGGCGGCAGCGGCTTTTTTGAGGACACCAAAGGCCTTGATTAGCGGGGGTGGTAGTCGTTCTGTGGGACCGCCGATGTCAAAGTTTTGGAGGGAGCTGAGAACGGGATGAGCCAGGGGGAGACAGGGTGGGAGAAGGACGTGCCGTTGTGTCTGTGCGCCCCAGTACCGGTCTGCGGGGACTTGCAGGTCGCCAAAAGTGTCGCGTTCTTGTCTGTACGACTGAAATGGGCGAAGTGAGCGGGTATCGGGAGGGCGAACGAGACGCGCACCATGAAACGGGATGAAGTAGAGAAGATCTTGCGCTGGAGGACGAGAACAAGATTAGTTTAGAGCATAATCACGTGTGCAACGGTACAGACCGTAGAAGCATGAGGAATGCGCCGAACGGCGAACATGATATAGCGGCGAGCCTCGGGACGAAAAGACGGGCGTCTCTCGGTCCCGCACTTTCCGAATTCCCCCGCTCTGAGAATGGCCCACGCCTGTCCTGAATGCTGTGAATGCGGTCGCCTCGTGTCACTCGCCAGCGCGCCAGCAACGGCCCGGGCACACTCTCCACGACGCCGACTTCGTCCCCAACACTCCTCGCGATAACGAGCAGCGAGATCGTCAGACCGGCGCCTTCGGATGCGACACACCCACGTGATTCTCGCGAGGTATGTACATATGCCTCGACTCGGTATGATGTGAATATTGCTCTTGTCCACCTCCACTTGCCAACAGTAGCATCCCCATCCTCCTTGCCCTTTGTTGTATCATGTCGTCCCTCGCATCCCAGGTGGTCCTTCACCCTTACGTCTCTCAATCCCTCAAGTATGGTGCAACCAATCTCGGCAGAGACAAGGCTCGTCCGATCCACGCGTATTCTCTCTATGCAACTCACTCTCTCTTCAGCTCTACCGCGCCGTGCAGTACTTTTCGCGTTTCATCGCCTGGTTTTTACTCTCCCGCGGAAACAAGGCAGAGGCTGCTCGATTGAATGCCCTCAAGAATCACCTTGCCCTTGGTCGAAAGCGTGAGTGCTCTCTCGCCCGCTCTACATCCCCTGGGACCTCAGTGATCCTTCCAGTCATGCGTCTGGGAAAGCCCGTCGAGCACCTTCAGGCTGCCCTCCGCGCAGCCCAATCTTCCACCCAGCTTGGCGAACAGATCACTACCATTGGTCGGCAACTTGCCTACTTTGGGTACCTCACTTATGATGCCATCGTTTGGGTGAGCTTCTTTCATTGTAGTTATTGACGAATCCTATATCTACTGTTCTCGCAGGCGAATGCAGTAAAGGTCGTCACCCTCAAGCCCTCCACTGCTCAAAGAGTCGCCACCATGTCAAATCGATTCTGGCTTTCCGGAATCTTGCTCAGCATTACTCATGGTCTCCTCAAGGTCAGAAACGTCCTCGCACCCTGACAGATTTCGGCTTGACACAAATGTAGGCTGGTCGGCTTGCCCAGGAAGTAAAGAAGCTCCGTGCCTCCGAGTCTTGGGGTGAAAAGGATCTCGGAGATTTGGCTCAGCGCGAAGTGAAACAGCTTGCTCTCGAAAAGTATGCAGAATATTATCCACCGCCTTCTCTTGGACTGATTACCGCCCAGAATGCGTTCGGATACGCGCTACCAATTTATCATCGATATCCTTGATGTTTGGATACCAGCGACCAACCTCGGCCTTGCCAACGTCAACGATGGAATTGTAGGCGCTGTAGGGTGAGTAATAGTGTTATCCCCGTGTTCGTCATGAGGTGACCCCGTTCCAGATTCGTTTCGTCTCTCATGGGAGCGTATGCTCAGTGGGTGGCAGTGAATGGCTCTAAGTGAGAATGGCCGTAAGCTCTGAAACGCCCTGCATGGGAACGCGACTTTGGAATGTTGTATAGTTTATTCGATGTATCCAAGCGGTTTTCATTGCACATACTTGAAGCTCGATCATACAATATTGTGACTGTCTTGTGTTCAAAGTACCTTGAATAAACCAGGTCGCTCTTTAGGGCGGGGCCACATTTCTATCTCGCAGACGAAGGTATTCCTTGCGTACTATTTCCATGGCCTCTGGATCGGTACTGCGATTGATTGAAACGAATCACTTTCTTCGTCTAATGATATAACAGGATAGAAAACATACTACTGAAGTATGCATTCTTGCAGTGACTTGTATTTGTTTCTGCAAGCCCACGCGACCGAGAGAGTCCGTCCTTCTGCACACTCTGCAAATTCTGAAAAACGTCAAAAGGCAACTACTAGTTATGCAGCGAGGTTTTTTTTACCTTTGACTACTGAGTCACACTCCCTCAAAGCGCGTGCCTTTGTGGTCTTCAGGAGGGTCTCCTCCTCTCTTCGTGAGAGGGCATTCATACAGAAACAAAGTCGTGTCGGAACTTGTAATAACTACACCTTTTATTTTTAGATGGGGATTACATAATGTCTGCCAACAACAGTACTCCTGAACAGGCTCTAAATGGTTCCTCAGCAGCAGCCTCCATGTCGGTCACCACCCAGGCGCTAAGACCCCTCTTGTGCCGTTCTCCAGTCTCCTGGACCCAAACCAGGTGTTTGGCAACGCCCTCGTCTGTTACTGCTCCCAAAGCGAAATCCGAATTTAGTCATACGCTAGACAATGGACCTTCTCTGGATGATTTCATATCAGGCGAGCCTGCACAGAGAGTGGTACTAGGAAATACGAAGGGGCAAGCACCTCGCAAACCATGTAGAGGCGGCATAACCTGACATTTTCTCCCAGCCCCCGTCTCCCGGAATTCCTGAAAACCAAGATACCAGCCGGGGGCTCTTTCCATAGAATCAAGAAAGACCTGAGGGGCCTTAATCTGCACACCGTATGTGAGGAAGCCCGTTGTCCAAACATTGGAGATTGTTGGGGAGGTAAAGAGGGTGTATCGGAGGAGGAAGGCCGACGGGCGGCCACTGCAACGATCATGGCAAGGACTCCATAGCCCCTCTCCACTTACTTGCTGACTCGAGTTTTAGCTCATGGGTGACACTTGCACTCGTGGTTGCCGGTTCTGCTCCGTGAAGACCTCACGAACACCACCTCCATTGGACCCCCATGAACCAGAACATACAGCGGAAGCCATCTCTAGATGGGGACTCGGGTATATCGTGCTGACAAGCGTGGATAGAGACGGTGTGTTGTTGGCGCTGTTAGCATGAGCATATCGTTTACATCCATCCCAGACCTCGTAGATGGGGGGGCTCATCACTTTGCAGAAACGATTAGAAAAATCAAGCAGAAGCGAGTTCTTTTGGTCTCCTGCTATCCGAAGCCATAATTAATAACATGATTCCAGGGCACCCAATATCCTCGTTGAAGCCTTGACTGGTGATTTTTCTGGTTCGCTGGAACACGTCTCCGTCGTCGCCAAGTCGGGCTTGGATGTTTACGCACACAATATCGAAACTGTAGAAGCGCTCACCCCCTATGTGAGAGATCGTAGGGCAACCTTCCGTCAAAGTCTGAAGGTCTTACAACATGCCAAGAAGGAAGGGGTGAGGGTAACCAAAACCAGCATAATGCTTGGCGTTGGCGAGAACGAGGACCAAGTCATGGATGCGCTCCGAGGTCAGATTTCCTTGTCAACTACACGATAGCTCGTAATGACGTTCCATTCATCAGAACTACGGAATATCGATGTCGATGTTGTGACCTTTGGCCAATATATGCGTCCAACGAAACGTCACATGAAAGTTGATCGATATGTCGAACCCGCCGAATTTGATCGGTGGAAGCGTGTTGCCGAAGACATGGGATTCTTGTACGTGGCTAGTGGACCGCTGGTTCGAAGCAGCTACAAGGTGGGTCAAGTGTTGGCATATATGTTGATGTATTTTTGACCTTATGCAGGCTGGAGAGTATTTCATCGAGAATGTCTTGAGAGGCAAAGCGGCGGAGAAGCGGGTAGAGAAGCTCGTCGTAGACGAAGCATCCACCTCTAGACAAGGTTTGATTTAAGCTTTTCATTACTGTCTACTTCATGTTCTGTCGCTGCTGTGATACCTGGTAATTATAAAAGCACCTCTCGTCATCACGCGTGCACCCTCCCGCCTTGGCGACAACAACGCAACGACACGAACCAGGTGGTAGACACGCGGCCGACAACAACAAACGCGACGACGACGGTAAATAGCGCGCCAGCGTACCCCTACGACGTGACGACACAGGGAGTACAACCAACAAAATGATGGATAGGTCGATGGTCCTAATAGATCAAAATGAGAAGACGGGAAGACGGGAAGTAGGATCAGCTCTCGGCTGGGCTGGGAATGTACACCCCGCAGCTACTTTCTAGAGCTTGGTGTCATGACTCGATTTGATTATTGAGTGTGTGGTGCAGTGGCGCTCAGTCCAGTGCGCTTATCACAGACTTTCTGGTACGAGGCTACAACATTTCAATTCGTCCTACCTACCAATTATTTTTAGATACAGACGACCCTATCCGCCAACTCCCAAGTTCCACCGCTCTGCAAGAACGCTCCGAAGGTCCCATCTAGGCATTATTAATGCGTTGTCGCGCACAAAGATTCGCTTCAGTCCGGCACTACCATCTCCCAGTATTGTCGTCAGATGGCGAGTGTAATTGATTGGGTATTGTTAAGGTTGTTGATAAAATATACTTTCAACATCGATTCGTGATCGATTGATCGATAACCTTGTTTGCTCTCATTTGCTAGCGACGCCCAAACGTATATATACCTTCGACCTGCCCTTGTGTAACGATTCTTTCCCCTCATCCGACCCTGAATCTGCGCTTCCAATCTGATCAAACCGATCTTGCTCGATAGTCGCGACTTTGTGCACCTGCTCACGACAACACACCATCTGGTGAGAGTACTAACCGGCATTCGCTCATTCAGAGCAGGCTCGTCCTGGAAATACTAACAATTCTACATCGCTAGATAATTGACCTGCAGTAACATGGGTATCAGAGCAGCATATGCGACCTTGCTGACGAAGACCAGCTACCTGCCAGGTGTTCTAGTGCTAGACTACACCCTTCGGTCGGTGGGCTCCGAGTATCCATTGGTTGTAATGGCCACCCCCACCCTACCCCAAGAAGCTCGAAATATCCTTACGAGAAGGGGAATCACTGTAATAGATGTCCAGCCTCTTCTGCCCCCCGTGGGTCTAGACGCTCTGCCCGCTCAAGATGCCAGGTTTGTGGAAGCCTGGGCGAAGCTGAGGTGAGGTCTTCGATTCCTTGATCGTCTAATCAATGAACGTTTCAATCCAGGGTCTTTGAGTTGGCGGATTACGACGTAAGCGAAACGGATCGCTGCACCAGCCCCCGCATGACCCGAACCTTCCTTTGATCATAGCGTATCGTCCTCCTAGACGCTGACATGATCGTGATGCGGAAAATGGACGAGCTGATGGAACTTCCGCTCGCGAAGGACGAAATTGCAGCCACCCACGTCTGCGCCTGCAACCCCCGGAAACTGGATTATTACCCAGCTGACTGGTAAGTATCCTACCATCAACGTCCAGCCAACTTGCTCACCGCAGGAAAGGGTGCCAGAGAACTGCGCTTACACTCCCCTGTCCCACCCCACCGGTCTCACGAACCCAACAAAAATCGTCGATAGCAGCCCACGACCCTATTCTCTGCTTAACGGTGGCCTCGTCATATTCAATCCCTCGCCAGCGCTCGGTCAGGCAATCTTTAATCATCTTTACACGTCCCCGCTTCTGTCGACCTGGACATTCACCGATCAGGATCTTCTATCCAACTTTTTCAAGGGAAAATGGAAACCATTGCCCTGGTGTTACAATGCGCTCAAGACATTGATGGTGATTCACACACCGCTCTGGCGGGATGAGGAAGTCAGGTGCCTTCATTATATCCTTGAGGACAAACCCTGGCATGCTAGGGTGCCAAAGGAAGGAGGGGGGCTGTATGATAGACTGCATCAGTGGTGGTGGGATAGACTGGAATTATTGGGCGCAGAGATGCAAGTCGGCGATAAGGAAGGCTGGAAGGTGATCATGGCAAATGTCGCACAAGTATGATTTCACTACTAAAGTGGCGATGACAACCGCATACGTATGGCCTGTATCATGATCTCCACGAGACCAATACCTCATCAGTTCGATATCTTCTCGGTTGTTGAGTAAATTTCGTAAACAAAGGGTGAAAAGGTACCTTTGGGTGCAGGTGCTTTCGGAAAGAGGGGTGCGTTCTCCCATTCGATAGCTCAAAAGACCGGCATGAGCGATCATAATACCGTTGTCTATACAAAAGCTAACGGAAAATGAAAATCATGAGCCACCAAAAAGATCAAGTCGAATAATACCGTTCGTCTGTCGCAAAGACTTGAGCATCACGCTCCTCCCCCATGATTCGCATCATTTCTTGCAGTCGTTCATTACCTTTGAAATCTGTGAATGTGACGTTCAGAAGAAGAAATCAGGCACTTACATCCTACACCACCTACGATGAGGACCTCCCTGCTGGCAACGTGAGCCATAGCTCGCTCAGTGATCTCTACCAGCATCGCAAACACGGTTTCTTGGAGAGAAAAACATAGATCGGCAGGTGTTATAATATCCTCTTCTGATTCGTTGAGCGCCTCAAAGAGACGGAAGCGCTTGTCAGCTGTGTATGCTTCGATCGAAGTTAATACGCCCGAAAGACTGATGTCCATGCCCTTGGTTGTGTATGGAAGTGATACGAGTCGCTTCCCCCTGAGCATATGAGAGCGGGAAGGAAGCCTACGTCAAGGAAAACATACTTCTTTGCTTCCTGCTCGATGTTGTAGCCCGGGCTTGGATCGTTACTCAGATTGATGATTCTCGCGAACCGGTCAAGGCAATTGCCCACGGCGATATCCAATGTCTCGCCGAATATCCTATAACGTTGTTGGGAATATGCTATAACCTGCGTGTTTCCGCCCGAGACATAAAGGACGACGGGATTATCAGCTTTGGTGATCACGCGACCCATCTCGATGTCTGCACCAATGTCTGAAACGCGGGCTCGTACAGATAGATGGGGGCTCACGTCCAACGCAGTGATTGACTGCCACGAGAGGTTTATTGAATAGGAGGGAGAGCGTTCTAGCAACCAGTGCGACAGATTGAAGGGGGGCACCCATACCAGGGCCTTAGAATCATACCAAGGTGAATGGCGTGAATAGGGCAACGGGGGGACATACCCTTGGTGTAACATATACAGTCCAAATCTTCCATGCTGATCTTGGCCTTTTCCAGCGCACTCTTGATTACGTTGAGGGCCCACTCTCGATGGTGCTGGGCGGTGTCTCGGGGAAGGAAACCTTCTCCTGGTGGTGTTATGTATGTATGTCGTACATTAGCCAGAACATTTGTGGAGTCATCGACATTATGTTCAATGATCCCCGCGCCTAGCTTGTTGGCTGAGCCTTCGAGGCCGAGGGCCAGATACGGTCTGTCTGCTGTAAATCAGGACTCGGCGAAATAAATCTAACCTGAAGGTCTCAACTGGGTAGTTTGAGTGGTTTACGTCCAAAAACCATGACAGATAAGATGGTGATCTGATGCAAAGAGCCGAATATAGCTAAAAGAGCGTCGGATGTTTATGGCACAACTGCGAGTGCACCACACCGTAACTACTGCCCATTTTCTTCATCTCAATCGGTAGCACGATGCAGCATGCCCATCCGATACACTGTATACCAACTACTTGCAAAGATATCAGTGGGGAGTCTCATTGCATCATTACGATGTCAAGGTCTATAATTGAAAACAGTGCGCAGGCCAGAGCCAGAAAGCATGCATCCGAATGATCTATGGTCATGGAAAGAACTGACAACAAAAACTATGCACCAAAGCTGCTGGTTCAATATACGGGCATAACTAAAGGTATTCTCATACTTTTAGAGCATAAAGGTCAAGGGGTTCTCGAGGTAGCCCTTGAATGCAGACAACCATCGTGCACCCACTGCGCCATCAACAGTCCGGTGATCAGAGCTGAGGGTCACCTTCATCAGATTGACCGTCTTGAAGCCACGCTCTTCTTCGGGTGCGGGTACCAACGCAGGTTTTGTGGAGCCAACAGCGAGGATGCAAGATTGAGGGGGGTTGATGATCGCCGTAAAGTGCTCAACGTCGAACATGCCAAGGTTGGATACAGTAAAAGTCCCACCCTGAAAGACGGATGAGAATGCGAATAAATGAGACAGAGGTGCTGACCTGATACTCCTGGGGTGCGAGCTTGCCGTCACGGGCTTTCTTCGCGAGCGCCTTTGCGTCGGCGGAGATCGTTGCCAAACCCTTGGAACCGACATCCTTGACAATGGGTGTGATCAAACCAGTAGGAGTCGCGACAGCGACGGATATATCTGCGTTCTTGTATCTGTAAAGAATTAGGCTGGGTTGACGATATAAGATCTCGTGACATACTGCCTGATGACATCACCCAACCATGCAGAATTGGCTTCGGGAACGTCCTTAAGCGCACAAGCAACGGCCTTAAGAATGAAGTCGTTCACGCTGAGTTTAGCAGCCTTGTCCTTTTCGCCCAATGTCTTGTTGAACACCTCGCGAAGTTTCATTACCTTGTCCATGTTGATCTCAACGGTCAAGTAGTAATGAGGAAGTTCTTGCTTGGATTGGGTGAGACGCGTGCCAATGACCTTGCGCATATTAGAGACTGGTATGTCCACGTAGTCCGGCGAAGCAGGGGCTGCGTCGGCGGACAGAGCAGGAGAGGTAGCAGGGACCGGGGGTTGGTATCGTTCGACGTCGTCACGAATGATGCGACCGTCGGGACCTGTACCCTTGATGTTTGCCAGCGGAATACCTTTCTCGAGCGCGATTTTTTTAGCAATGGGAGAGGCAAATATCCGGTCGCCTTTCGGAAGCTCGGGTTTGGTCTCCTGGAGCCGAGATGCTGGAGCTGGGGGTGGGGACAACTGGGCAGTTGGTTCAGGTTCGGAGGGTAGCTTCTGCGTGTCCACGGGTGGAGACGAGGCAGCCTCAGCGGCCATTTGAGCGACAGCGGAGAGGTCGTCACCTTCCTCGGCAAAGATGGCTATTGGGGTACCCACGGCGATGTTCTTGGCGCCGTCTGGGGACTGAAAAGGGTATGAATGAGGAAAAGGGAGTGAAATTATGAGTCCATACAATGATTTTTGCAAGGATGCCGTCGTCCTGAGCTTCGACGTCGATGGAGGCTTTGTCGGTCTCCTGTAGAGGGTGTGAGACGGGACGCGTACGGAAGGGGGATGTAGGCGCGTACAATTTCGAGAAGGACGTCACCGGCGGAGAAGGACTCGCCCTCGCTCTTCTTCCATGAAGCAATGCCGCCCTCCGTCATGGTGGGACTCATGGCGGGCATTGCGAACCTAGAGAGGGCATATCTCCGGGCGGAAGTGTGTAGGCCTGTCGGAGAGGGTAAGAGCCTGAGGGTACGGAAGAGGGCAGGGGACACGTACGACGTGCGGCAAAGCGAGCGAGGGATGCGGACATCGTGCGCGACGTTGAGGACGAAGGGAAGAAACTTGTAACTTAGTGAGAAAATAAATACCCCTCCGAGACGGTCCGATGTGAGAATAAATAAATAAATAAATTTTTTATGTTGTTCCTGCCAGGCCAGCCAGTGCCCGTGCAGGGAGGGTCACTCCCCACCATCGGACCCGGTCTCTACATCAAGCACGGTCAGGTGCGCGCCAGTCTCGTGGGGAAGCTCGACACCCAGCCCACGCTCGTCATACGCCGCCAGCGGCCACACCCGCCCGCCCCCAACTCGCTCATCCTCGGCACCGTCACCCGCCTCTCTCCGCTCCAGGCCGTCGTTGCCATATCCGTCGTCGATGGCGTGCCCCTGCCCCCCGGTGAAGAGTTCACGGGCGTGATCCGCACCCAGGATATCAGGGCGACCGAAAAGGACAAGGTCAAGATCGCGGACTGCTTTCGAGGCGGCGACGTCGTCAAGGGGCTCATCGTCAGTCGCACTCCCTCACCCAACGCGACGTCTGACATGCCGAATACAGATCTCCCTCGGCGACGCGCGTAGCTACTATATCACGACCGCACGCAACGACCTCGGCGTCATTTCTGCCACGAGCGAGGCGGGTGGGTGCATCCTCTGCTGGGCGGTGCGCTACTCACATGCATATACGGACAGGCGTGACGATGGAGCCGATATCGTGGCAGGAGATGCGTTGTCCGAGGACGGGGAGGATCGAAAAGCGCAAATGTGCCAAACCAGAGAACCTGTGAATTACGTAATGACTCAGGGATCGTGGTGGTTCGAGTTAGTTGGTCGGTTACAACGTTGACCGTCCTCGCGTCTCTCTGTATTTTATTCGACAGCGTTTATGACCGCAGTGCTCTCCCCCGTAGATGCCCTACGCAGAGACTCTCTAATGGCTTCCCTCGACGACAACCAGGTCAAGTATGTGCACGTCACTGCCACGTCTTCTTGTCTCGCTTACCCCTCCGTGAGCTACTCTTCCCCCACAGACTGGAAGGCCAAGTACTATGAGGTCGCCGACATGCTCTCAGAAACACGCGCAGAGCTCGACGAATTTCACACATCCAGCAAGGAACTCGAGGAGGAGCTTGTCAAGGAAATAGAACGCACAGAGAAAGCACAGCAGGACCTCAAGGTCAAGGTCTCCCGTGTAGAATCGGAGAGGGATGAATGGAAGGTCCGTCTGCTTCCCCTTCGCATCCAACAGCCCAACCCATTTCTGTTGCAGTCTAAGTTCATGTCCCTCCAAACCACTCACAACACAGCAACCACTTCATTGCAACGCGAATTGGACACCGTAAGGCAGGAGTGCCAGAAGCTCAAGGTCCAGCTACGCGAACTTGAAATGGGAAATGACGACCTCGAACGGAACGAGCGGGCAGTCACTTCCACCTTGGCTGACGTCGAAGCCAAGTATTCCCGCGTGCTCGAAGAGAAAATTCTTCTCGAGCACGAACTCCTTGACAAAGCTAGCCTAGAGGAGGAATGTCAGCGGTTAAAGGATGAATTACGAGGTACCTGTGATCGCCTTCCGCTTCCCCATTTACTCACAGTTGATCATAGATACTGGCGTCGAAGTGTCTATCCTCAAGGATCAACTTTCAGTTGCTCGCTCGAGCCCGCCAAGAACCAATTCAGAATCTTCACCCTCTAGCGCACCCTCATCCTCCTTCCCTATGTCCTCCCCTCCATCAACTGAAGAAAGTCTATTGAGTACCCCCCCGCCTCCCGAGCTCACATTGTGTGAGCTGTCGACTGAAAAATCATCAGTTTTCACGCACTCTCGTCCTCCATCTACTTCTTTCAGTTCGACTTCTGGCCATTCTACCCTCCTCCAACGAGCTGGCTTCCAGCCGAACAAGTTCTCCGTTTCAACTTCTACCCCTCCTGTTACTCGCTCCAGCACCTTGCCCACCCTCTCGGCGTCACGTAACCCAGCTCTTCGGACACCCATTCCCCGTCCAAACCTTGTCACATCCTCATCCTCCGCCATCCCCATCACGGCCTCGAAGAGTAGAGGAGTCCAAATGGTATCCGAAATGCGTGCACGTGTGAAGAACCTAGAACAGAAAATTCACACTCGTGTTCCTCGACTACGCATGGGCAGCAATGCAGGCAGGCAAGGTATAAATTCCTCTGCGCTATCAGCAATTACCCCTCCGCCGAGCAGCACGACCGCCTCATTTGCATCGAAGGTCGCCGCTCAACGAACAACAGCCTTTGACAGCAAGCTTGCTAGACCCGACTTCCAGAGACATAGCGCAGATGCCTCGCCGCTAAAGAGCGGCGCGACAACCCCTGACCCCAATGCGTCAGGGTGGGTTCTTATCATGGACGACACCCCTTCCCCTGTGAAGGACATGGAGAAAGAACGGAGGCGGGTATCTAGCCCTTCTGCCCCAAGTTCCTTCCGCAGCGAGATTCCTACCTCAGCATCTTCTCCTACTTTTTCCAAATCCAATTCGATGAGCAGTCGCAGACCGCAGTCCCGCCTTTCCGGTGACAGCCAGAGTACTGCGACCACAATCAGCACCATCCCTACGCCCTCCTCTCGTCCTGCGACACCTACATTCTTACCCGTACCTACGCCTGGTCTATATGGCAGCGGAACCACTACGAGAATTGGGTTGAAGCGTTCGACTGGGCCGGGTGTAGTTACCAAAAATCAGTTAAAGCGTGGTTCGCTTGGATCTACGAACACTGGTTCACCGCCGTCATCTGAAAACGAATTCCGTGCTCGCGAGCGCCCCGCATCGTACAACAACAAACTGGACCGTCAAGCCACCAAGCCTCTTCCTTATTTCTCGGCCTCGGACACAAATGTGACGTTCCGGACCTCCTCAAGAATACCATCGTCTACAGGATCTCCATCGGTCTTGACGCAGAGCAGAATTGGGCGGCCAGCAGGTGTGTTGAGTGGGCGCCGAAGTGTTGGTCTGGATCCCCCTATAGAAGATGGCGATGGAGATTCGGAGCATGGTGTTGGCATTGTGAACAGGGGGCGGTCGGGGAGTACGACGTTTGGATTTGGATGCTAAAGCATGATTATGCGAGTCATGATTCGTTTCTATCTCATGAGGATGGTTTACCGCTACTCACACTAGTACTGCTGTTGCGAAGCAGCATAGCGAGCGACGCCATCCTGATTCCTTCTTCTCTGCACTTGGTCTCGAGGACCTATACCAATGCATTACCCCCAAGCACCTGTTGTTCTACCTTTGATTGTTTATGACCCATGCTAGCCCCTTCGACAAGGGTAGAACGGTGCTGATCCCTTGCCTAACATTGTCAATCTCTGTATTTACCTGCTTTGTTTCGGTCGTTCTACGATAACTGGTTGTTTATATTCTCCCCGTAGCATGCTAATTTTGTTTTATTCTGTCATATTGCAATACATACTAAGATGTTGTGGCTGTGCGAGTATCCTCTCGTCCCGTCATGTCCACCTCCGAAGCTGGACCGTCTTCACCTCCCGAGCCAGATAGATCGCTGAACCGACAGGAAATCCTCGAAGAAGACGAATACACAGCTGCACTTTCTCACATCATCGCTCGCGATTTCTTCCCCTCTCTCGTACACCTCGATGCCGCCAACGGCTACCTCGATGCTCTCCGTTCCAACGACCCAAGCCTTATTCATGCCTCCGTGCGGCGTCTGCAGGAAATCGACTCGACACCCGCCCATTCCGCCCGCAGAGGCTGGCAGACACCTTCCGAGACACCCTATGGCACTGGACTGTCGGACACACCGTTCCGCACGCCTCGCGAGGTCGAAGAGCCGGCGACAAAACGACCACGGTACGACACGAACATGAGCCTCGACTCTTTCCAGGCAAAGTACACCTCGGAGGACAATGCGAGCTTCACGCAGATCATGCACGAGGAAAACAGGCTGCGGCGAGAGAGATGGGGTTGGGCTTGGGAGGCACAGAGGAGAGTGGATGAACAGCGAAACAGGATGTTGGAAGCGAGGGAGAGGATGCTGATAGAACAACCTTCTGGTCCCGGCGTGCGCGAGAAGGTCCTGATCGAGGCTCCAACAATTGGTGGGCTGATCACAGCGGGAGGAGAACCCCAAGGGGACCGCAGCACAGAGACAGGTGGCGAAAGTGACCACAAGGGAACGGAGCTGGCTGTTGTGCAGAACGCTGCATCTGAGCGAGTGGTAGATGTGATGGCCCCGAAGAAAGATAACCGGCGTGCAGGGGTAGATGCATGGAAGTTCAAGGTCAGTGTCCTGGAGCCCTCCTTTCGTCTTCAAGCACACATTTTTCTCCTATAGACCCGAAATTCTCTCATGTTCCCTCCAGACGCCGATGTATCACCTTATGATCCGTCGACTTCTGTTGTCTCCGCCAAACCTGACGCGGTACCAAAAGTGGTCAAGCATGCCAACACACGACTACCTGAACAAGATGATACAGGCAAAACGCAGAGCCCCTCTGCACCTCCAAGTCCTACTCAGAGTCGAATAGATGCTGCTATAGAGGGGACACCATGTGAGTCCATTCATACGATGTTCCTATTCCTCCACTTATTCCTCGCAGACCACCCAAAGTCACCGACCGCGGGTAACTTCTCGCTCGTCCCTAATGTACCCTCGCCCACCGCGGAACAGATGGGTCCAACAGCAGTCAAGCAACTCATGACATGGGGGACTCTAAATGCTACACCTCGGATCATATCTCGATCTGACGACGAGGCAGAAGAGATGCCACTACCGAATACATTCCATATCTCAGCACCGTCGAACCGTGAAGCTCTATCCCACCGGCTTTCTGCGAGAGCCGCGAAGAGTCTCCGTGCGAAAGCCGGCCTGCTCAATGGTTCAACCCCATTGCTTGGACGTACGCCATCCCGGACGCCTTCCAGAGGTTCGATGGCACCTCCCAGTTGGACTCCACGACGAGCAGACGCACCAGGTAACCTCACACCAGCTGCGAGGCGACTGTTGGATAGGACAACCTTGGGTACGGCCGCAGCACGTCGAGCTGATGCCATGGGGAAAGCATCCAGCTGGGGAGGCAATGGAGGCTCAAAGGAAAAAAATCTGAACCATGTGCGGTGGACACCATCACCAGTAACGCGCAGGGGATGACACTAGCTATTTGAGACAACACGCACCGCTATGTGGTTTGCCATTTATTGCGTGCAAGGCTACAGTCCTGTTGCGTCGACATGAATACAGTGCATAATTTGTGAACTAAGTGGTGGATATTTTTCGCCGCTTTGCCTCTGGAGGTACGTCATCACCAGCTGATCTTGAAGTTGAAGTTGGTGTTGTTGCCGATGAACGTTCAGCTTTTAGTTTCTTCTTTACTATGACACCCTTCAGTGCTTTCTTGGCAGAGACCTCCTTCTTGGGAGCGGGTACTGGCACGGACACTTTGGTTTGGTCATCACTGCTGTGTCTAGACGGTGCGGAAGGCGTTGACACTACTGGAGGCGGGTTATTGAGAGCATTTTCTCTTGCTGCAACAGCCCTGCGAGGGATTTAATGCAAAGACAACGTCATAGCCGACTATCCTCACTTTCTAAAGTCCGAGAGCTCCTCGCCATCTTGAGCCTTGCGCAGGCGCTCTTCCTCTGCCTGCTTTTCTCGTATTGAATCGAGGAACATGATTTCGTCTTCCTCCAGCGCCCGAAACTGGTTAGCTGCATGCAAACATCAGAAGTTAGAACGGACGAGGTTGTGGTCATTACCTAGTTTTGTCTTTTCTTCCCATTCCTCTTGCTTCGCCGCCTGCGGGGCATCCATCAGCTGTGGTTGCGGGCCAGCGGGAGTCTTACCCTGTTCGCAGCTAATTTCTGCGGAGGCCAGAGTCAGCATAGTGGTAGAGCACAATGGCAGAAGGGGGACGTGCCTCAGCTAAACTTCGGCCATCGAAGACGTCTTCAGTAGGTCGGGGAGGAGGTTCCTGTCCCAGTCTGAAAAAGCATGAGGGACTTCGGTGTAAAGCGTTAGTAGTGCCAGTGGCTTTACCTTGCGTACGCCGCCTTCCATTGCTCTTCTCTACGGGAACGGGCGTCCTCAATGTCGGTTTGAGACACGAATCTGGACGCGACACCGGTGACGGCGACAGTTGGGATACCTTCCTCCATGTTTTCTGAATGTCCTTGGTCGGGGTCGGAAAGCAAATAAAGCCGGGGCAAGTCGCCCAAAGGCGGTTGTAAGTGTTATTATGTACTAGTTGAACACTCCCAACAGCTTCGTACAGTTCGAGTTCGATAATAAGTATGCAAGCATCTTGTTCTTCAGCCCTTGCCAGGCCATCTTCGCTCCCTTCTCTCTCTTCCTCCAGTGTCGCTCGATCACACAGCGTTCGCACTCACATTTTCACAACACCTTCTAACGCCCGAACTGTCGTCGTGGTCCCTCGTGCGTACACAAACCCCAATTACCCTCAAAGTAATGCCCATGCTCATTTGTGACAGCCTGGGCCCAGGACGAACCCCCGTCCCCCACCGATCAGTCCGATGAATTCGACAGGTTCGGTCACAAAAGCACCACCCACCCCCGGCCATCAGACTTGGCGTCAAGTTCCAGATCCTCCTCCGAGGGGCTCCCTGGCAAGAGTGGCACCCGTTCACGATGGTGGACGTTTGCGCGTCCCCGTGATCGTTCTGGAAAACATGATCGGCGGGGGAATATTACCACAAGCAACCAGCCACTGGGAGGTGATGACCCACGATCGCAATACACTGTCAAACCACACGAGAGACCATCGGACGAATCTCCTATCATGCAATCGACCGTTTCTGCTCTTCCTCCTTCAGGTCCATCCGGGAGCAAGGCTCTGGGTCGTGCCTCTCCTCTGAGAGGCAGAAGTGAATCGCGGGATGGGAACCGCTACCAGTACACTCAGATGGGGGAAAGGCAGGACGCCGAGTCGGGTGAGAAGTCTACAGTCAGTCGATCAAGGAAGAACCGCTTCAGGGTCTTCATCTTGTCAAACATATACGTCCCTCTGGTGCGCTCTTGGCCTTTTTGTTGACTGGACCTCGATATAACACTGTCATAGCTTTTCAGATTCATAAATATCACGTTCACGACGTCTGCCTTGGCCGTAGCGATCCACATCAGGCTGTGGGAAGCCAGCCTTAAAGCAATGGGAGTGCTTGGAAGTTCGCCGTGAGTGAACCCTTGAAACCCCGTGCTTCGGCCGAGTCAATCGACTGTCTTACAGAACGTTGGTAATTATATTTGCGCCGTTGACACTCGTGCATGTTATGGTTGCCATCTACGTGAGATACAACCCCGGATTCTTTCCGACGTCTTCTCACCTACTCTCTTGTAGTTAGAATATTTCGGTCGACCTCTGGGACTATGGCGTACTTCCGGAAAGCTTGCTCATACCCTACTGGAAGTCTGTTTCATTTGCGCCTGGTCTGCAGCACTGTCTCTCTGCTTCGACAACTACTTTACATCCCCGATACCGTGCGCGCCGTCTAGCAGTATCGCATGGTACAGCCAATTGTCCCCACCACCCCTGCCAAGCTCGGTGGATCTAGGACAGGCAGGGGGTATCATCTGCAACAGCCAACTCGCGCTGATTTGTTTGGTCATGGTCGGTCTCATTATGTACTGCACCAACCTGGTCATTAGTCTGTTCAGGATATTCGAAAAGGTCAAGTATCATGCAGGCACTGGAAGGCGTACATGAGTGAGTGTGGATACAATCTTGTAGTTGGCAGTAGGTAGATGGCAGTAGGTAGATGATGATACCACGATATGTAAACCATTAGTTAGTCTGACGTATTCATTCTCCGACGTGATAACACATTTGATCGAGTTCGATCACTAGCGTCCTAACTTACCTCTCGTTAGTTCATGTCCTTTCCCTTCACATAATTGATGATCACGATCACTTCACCCCTGGAAGGACTCGTAGTGCGCAAAATTTGCTCTCTACTTCTATTTCCCGTTGCCCTTTGCAAATTGGATGTAAGGTAGGCGTCATCAAAAACCGACGAACCTCTGTTACTCATGCAATCACAATGGTACTAAGATATGCCGAACATGCCGTTTCAAAGGCAGCAAGTCACGGTCTCAGTGAGTTGTGCGCGCAGCAAAACTGATTGATGACGTTCACGTTTAAACACAATGTATCATACTATTTAATTACACTGGTGGTGAATGTAGACTTGGAGTTGCTGCCATTGCCGTCTGGGTGTTGTCAAATTGGCGCATTATTGTGTCTGGGAGGACTCGGTGACCACGATATTGCCTGATTGCCCATGCGGCCTGAGCACCATTGAGCCCTTTACAGTATGCACCAATAAATCTTGCAGATCGGACAGAGAACCTGATGGTTCAAGTTAATTAGCACCACCGCCAGTGGGAATTGGATTGTGAACTTGAATTTGAATAATCGACTTACCGTCGCATCGACAATGTAGGAACTGCTTTCAGTGAGCTCACAACATTATACTTGCCAGGGTCACCACAGTCATGGCACCATCCACTAGTAAGCTATTGAGCCTAGCCTTAGCTCTCTTCGAATCATTGACATTTTGAGCCCAGATTGTATGCGACCTCTTCCTTCTGGGCATGATGAGATGTGCGCGACTATCGTTCGGCGCAGTTGCGGAGTTATTCAACAAACATTATTTTACTGATCATCCTCGTAATGTTAATAACTTATTCATATCATCATTTTTTTACTAAATCACACCGCACGCATGTTCACGACTATCATTCAAACAAATCTGTGGTTTGAATTTCTTAACAGTATACTCGGTTTGTTATTAAATTTTCAACACTCGTCCCCGCAAAACTGTCACGTTGATCACGTGAGGTTCGTCGGTTTTTGTTTTTGATGACGCCTGCCTTACTGTAGCTCCGTTGCGGTGCACACGAGCATAGAAAATGCACGATTGGTGAAGTTTCCTCGTGTACTATGTAATCACCCATTTTTTGTATTCACCTTGCACCAGTCCGCCCCATCTTTGCAAAGAAATGTTGGAACTGGTAAAGCTCGGTGCCGTTCTGGGAGTACACGAATACGCATTCCATTTTTACGACTCACTCGGGTCGGCTTTGGAGGTGTCTTCTGACTGTTGTTTATGCTAAAGGCTACGCTGCCCACTGTTACCCCTTAGTATTCCCCGAGCGATGCTTGGCGACTGTTTCCTCGACAAGGCTACCGTACCACATTTCAAGTCCTGATAGAGGCCCGTACTCTCCATGGTTGCATCCAATGTGTTTAAGATAGATAATTCGAAACTTGAAGACGTACCCTAGGTCTGACAAGCTTGGCGGTGGTAGTGTGCGCAAAAAAAGTAGTCGAAGTAGAGAGACAGCTGTAGATCGTGGTGTCGCTACATTTGGATTCAATTCTGCGCCCCTATATGTAGTACGCACGCCTTTCGCACGCGCGGTGGTAAATGAAGTGGGACGGGTCACCATCGCTTCCGGCTCGGGACCCTTCTTCATACTCGACCATATGAGTTCCATGCATCAACAGAGCGAAGAGCCAAGGTCACGGTCGCCCCCTTCAAAGCTGGCAACCAACAACAACTATACAGTCGGGATATGTCTTCTCTTCGTCGTCGTCTTTCTCTGGACTTCATCCAACTTCGTCACCCAGGTAGACACACCTAACCGACTTGCTAGGTCCTGCTAATTACAGCCCTTCAGTACATGTTTATTGGTGGTTATGAGAAACCCTTCATGTGCGTTCTGGGTTTCCTCAACAGCTATCAGGTGTTGACCGAACACAGGATAACTTATCTGAGCACGGCTTCCTTCACCCTGTATCTCGTACCCTCTTATTTGCGGCGGTTCCGTACGGGCTCCATGTCCTGGCAGAGAAATAACAAGTGAGCTCACGATGACCTCCATCCCTTGTGTCCTTGACACGGATTCCTTAGCTATGAACCATTAGCCCAAGACACCCCTGCTGGACACGAGCATTTGGTATGCCCTACTTTCATCAACTCGTGTTATTCTCCCTTTTGATTTTATACAGGCCGCTCAGCCGTTCCACGGGGCCGACGATCGCCTCACATCAAAGGAGACTGCAGACCTTGCTCTATTTTTTTGTTTCATCTGGTTTGCTGCTAATTGGACGCTGAATGCTTCACTCGCATACACGAGTGTCGCGAGCGCAACCATTTTGGCTAGCATGAGCGGTGAGGTCTTAAAGATCCATTCCTAATCAACCAGCGTCTAACAGTTCCGCAGGCATATTTACGTTGGCAGTTGGTCACATCTTTCAGGTAGAAACGCTGACTCTGTTGAAGATCGGCGCAGTTTTGACAAGGTACATGCAATTGGACATTTAGTTATACCTCCGTGACTTATCTCAACAAGCTTCGGAGGAGTTGTCCTAGTCTCGCTCTCCGATTCATCATCTACTACCATGCCAGAGCTTCCTGCCAATCCTCAATCTATCAATCTCGTTGCGATGTTGGGAGATGCTCTCGCCTTGTTTTCAGCTATGTTCTATGCCACGTATTCGATATTTTTGAAGGTGCAGATCAAGGAGGAGTCACGGATAGACATGCAACTTTTCTTTGGCTTCGTAGGCCTTTTCAACGTTACACTTTGCTGGCCAGTTGGACTGGTTTTGCACTGGCTTGGCATAGAGTCCTTAGAGTTTCCTGACAGCAAGCAGGCTGTCATGGCCATTCTTGTCAATGTAAGCGGACCTAACGTATCCCTCTATTGCAGTCGCTGATCCCGAGCATACGCATACCTTTCTGGTGCTCGCGATAGATGTTCATCACACTGTTGAGTGACTACATATATGTCATCGCGATGCTCAAGACCACGCCGCTCGTTGTTACCATCGGTCTAAGCCTCACCATCCCCTTTGCGGTGGTTGGTGACTATTTCCTTGGCAAGGTTGCCACACTCCAAGTATTGGTTGGGGCTGTCCTTGTCACGGCTGCATTCATCGTGGTTGGGATACAGAATTCGAAACCAAGACAAGGTCTGCTAGCTCAAGATTTAGTTGGTGAGGGAATTGGGCAGCAAGCCCAGCACCGTCTAGGTGAAACGGTTTCCGCGGAATCACAGACGAATGCATTGGATATTTAGATCTGTTCTTTTTTTTCGGGAGCGTTGAGGATGTTTCCTAGGTCACGCATAACGACATCTTGTTCAACGATACCATCATGCAAGCATTTATCCTTCTAGATTCTGCTATGATATTTCTTTGTATCTTCAGCTTCGTGCAGTCCTTGTGTAGTACATATATATTTACTTCTTGTAATGACGGCACTGGACGGCTGTATTGTCAGACTCGGTGCAGGCATCATCCGACTCGTTGCCATCCTGACGCAACAAGGCCTTGGGTTTCAAGATCGGGCTCGGGTGTCGACGTTTAAACCAGATATGTCCGATGTGGACTAGGTACTGATATGTACAGAATTCGTTGATCGAGCGGAACACTAGTATGTGAAATTTCAGACTCATCGCGATTTCGGGTTTTTTCGAATCAAACCTACTCAGGCTCAACATGGTACACAGTGGTCCGTTCACCTACTCACTAGTACACTTATCTTTGTCTTAGCCTAGAGAACGCAGGGCCCGTATCGGAGCCCACCAGCCTTCTGCAAAGCTATCCAAACGTCAGTTTGCGATCCAAGAAGATGCGGTGGAGACGGTAGAAGTCGGTGCTGTCGACAACGCAGAGACATCGGTGAGCAGGTACCTGCGGGCCCTTCCGTTCACTCGAAGATGATCTAAACGTCATCCTATGCACGCGAGCCAGGGCCAGGACGTCCTCGACTCTGTGAACGCTGCCCCGCCTGTCGTAAGCAAGAAGGACAAGCAACAACTGAAGCATGAGGCATTCATCGATCGTACGTACGAACTTGAACTCCTCCCCTCGGACACTTGAAGCTGGGCTGAATGATTTTATCCCCGACTTTAGGAATCACATCGTCTGCTACTCCTTATTCCAAAGCACAGAAGCGTCGTTTTAATAAGAAGCAGCGCGAACAGTTGGGCGGGTGGCTTAGCTCCATCGAAGTGGCCATATCTGCATTGGAAGAAAAGGAGATACCGCCGCCAGCAGAGGCGGAGTCGGACATATCTCCTTCGCAACACCAATCCCATTCGAAGGGAAGGACAGGACTGATCGGGGAGAGTAAGGGCGTTCCACTCACCAAGACTCAGAGAAAACGTGTCTTGTGCGTCATCGACAACCATATATCGTACTACTTGGCCGGATCTCAATCATTCTCCAGGGAGACGGAAAAGCTCCGGCACCCACTCATTTTAACGAATCCGCAGTATGCTGCTAACCCATTCCAGACCATCCGCACGCATGCACAGAATACACTGGAAAAGCGTACAACACCTGGGTAGTGTATCAATTCCGGGCTTTGCATTCGTACACTGGAGCGCTGAGATGGCAATCGCGAGGCAAACCTGTTGATCGGAAACACATTAACAAATTGTTACATAGGACGTACAGCAGACAGCATTGGTATCTTATAGGTATTCGTCGTATCGTACTGAAAATCCACATCCACAATGAGTACAACACCCAATTACCTTGGGGAAAAATAACAGGGGTCCTTGGTATAGGTTGCTCATACATCCGGATCGTCCTCGGCCTTGCTCATCCCTGCACTCCATATAGTGCTACCACTACCCCCAGCACTCCTCTTGTTCCTCCTGCTCCTCCATTCCTCACCCGGACCATTCCTGGGACCAAGCTCCGTAAAGCCACCCGAGGCCCCTTTGGCGATTTCGTCGCTAAGGTTGCGCTCATGGGCATCCAGTGCCGCAAGGGAGTTTTCAGCTTCCGCTCGTTCCAAAGCTTCGTGCGTGAGTTCTGCTGTGCCGGTTCCAGATATTCCGAGTCCATAACCGGCCTGGTTTTGCATGGAAACTGCGGAGTTCACAGAGGAAGTCTCGGAGTGTCCAGTGGTTGAACGCGAACGGAAGATAGAGAAGCGTTGACCCGGCTGCGCGGTCACTGGCGGACTGGCAGGAGAAGAATAACTCTTTTGTAGTGGTGGGGCAGGTGAGCTGACTGAACTGGCGGGTGAATGCGCGGGTACGTCGATGCCCATCAGCTTCATGGTCGCACGGATACGCTCCCGTTCCCGGATATCTTCCTCGTCTTCATATGTTTCTACTTTGCGACCGCCCGTGACGGAAGTGATACCAGGTTTCAGTGTTAGGGGGCGAAGGTTGTCCGGCTTCTTCTCATTTCCGCCGAAAACGTTGAAGCTCCTCCAATCAAAGGACATTGAACGACGTTGTGCTTTGGTACCGGTCATGTTGGATGTGTCAAGAGATGGCGAGGCAGTGCCAGGCGACTCGATAGGTGTAGTTGCAGGATTGGAAGCCGAGCGTCCAAAGATCACGGATTGGGGTCGCTGCTTGGTAGCCGTGGGTGCTGTACCAGAGTCACGGGTCACAGGGGTGGTCTTCGGCTGCTTCTCGTAGTCGGCAGCAAGGACATGCTCGAAGCCTTCTTCTGCAATGATCCGGTCGATGATCTTGGAAGCATACAAAGATAGGGCTTTGTTTGCATCTCTCAGATTTTTAACTTCTAGGCGCAACGCGTCCATATCATTCGAGGACGGAAGCTGGTCGTGCGATTCCGAGGTGGAAACCTTCCTCGCGTCCATGGAGTTCTTTTTCTTCCGACCTTTGGCGTTAAGATCATCGATCGGCTCTCCCAAGAGGTTATCTCTGTTCTCTGCACGACCCAATTCTGCTGCAAGGTCGAGACCAGGTCCGGTGATAGGGAGGTCTGCCAAGGATTCACCTCTGGGGGCGCGAGTAGGAGAATGCGATGCAGATCCAGCTCGGCGAGCCTGTCGTCCATGGGGGCGACGTGGCGACTCGGACCGATGCCGATCAGGTGAGCGACTGAGTGCATCTTCTCCGTCCTCTGCATCCTCTTCTTCCACTTTATCCAGGACACTTCTGGCATTGCTCCTCATAGAGCCTACGTCGTTTTCATCGGTCAAGTCATCCTCGTCGTCTTCCGCACCGCCAACTTGCCTGACGAGATCGAATTGCCCGCTGAGAGTCTTTTCCCTGAGCAAAATCATGTAGCTTTCATTCTCCTCCTGCAGTTGGACGTTGACCCTCTTCAAGTCGACAAGCTGTGTCTGCAAGAGGACGAGGGTGCTCTGCAGGGACGAATACGAGGTGGAGAGCGTGGAGAGCTCGAGACGAAGGGCAGTCATCTCTGCTGGTTCGCTATCGGGGTCGTCGAGCGGCTGCAGAGGGGGTGGAGTTGCGGCGGGTGACTCAGTTGGGGAATGGTGGTGCTCCGGAATAATTTCGGGCTCGGAGTCGGGAGCGCGAATGGGGTGCGCCTGCTTGCGGGCGTTGGTGAGAGACTGGATGCGGGATTTGAGATGCTGCTCGTTATCGTAGAAGGCTTGACGCTCGGCTTCGAAGGTCGATGTCTAGTTGGGACGTGATGATTGAGTGGGCCACGCACGATAGGAGAAGGTGATGGGGTACCTGCTCGTTGTAGCGTCTCTGGAGATCTCTCTTCTCCTTCTCAAGCTCGCGCACTTGGGCTCTCAGCTTCTCGGCGACTTCGGTGCGAGCGGCCATCTCATCCTCCATGCGGGCCTGATCAGCATAGAGGTCGTTGAGCCTGGCTTCCGCTGTAGATAAAGAAGACAGGAGATTGTCATTCTCGGTGGTAAGGGTGATGACGGTCTGGTCTTTATTTTGCAATTGGAGCAGGAGCTGGTAGTAGGGAGGTGTGAGAAGGAGGAGAAGAGGGATCGACACGGGTACATGCCTGCTCCTTATGTTCTGTCTCGTACTTGAGAGAGGTAGACAGAGCCTCGTACGACTCAGGTGGGGGGGTGGATGAGGTGGTACCCTTGATAGAGGTGCGTCGGGAGACGGCAGCAGAGGCGGTGGCGCGGGGAAGGCCATGACGGGCTGCAGGGGCGGGCCTGGACGACAACGGCGGGGAGGTGGGGTTGCTACGGGACGGTCTATGGGAGGACGGTGGCGGAGGCGGGGTAGCGCGGGAAGACATTCGAGCTGGTTGTTGAGAAGGTTGTACTTAACAGGTTACCCGACGACGACGCAATTCAAACGAAATGTCGGACGTCGACGTCGACGCCGAGTCTCTCCAGAACGCACGTCCGTCCTTTCCCTCCACCGCCCACGTCGCTCACGACTCCCGCAGCTGTTAGCCTCCCTCACCCAACATGGTACGACTCGACCAGCTCACCGTCCCGATGCGCTCACCCTTTTCCAGCGTCTCCGTTCCCCCCGATACCCGCCCTCCCCGCGCTCCATCGCGGCGACGTGATCGAGATCCAGGGACCCGCTGCATCGGGAAAGACCCATCTACTCTACCACATCCTCCTCTCCCTTCTCGTTCCCGTCGCACCCCCAGCAGACGCACACATCGCCGCCGTCGTTTACGACACAGACCTCTCCTTTGACATTCGGCGTTTCCGCCACCTTCTCCTCGCACGTCTGTCCGATCACCCCGTAACCACCCACGACCCTCACGAAAGCGTCCGACGCGCTCTCACTCGCTTGCATCTATTTCGTCCGACATCCTTTGCCCAGCTCGCCGCCTCGATCGCGAATCTCCCGGCGTATCACTCGTCTCACATGCCAAACCAAGAAGTGGTCTTCCTCGCTATAGATTCGATCAGCACCTTTCACTGGGCCGACCGTTTTGCTGCCGAGCAGTTGCGTGGTATTGGTCCCGACGGAAACAACTCCAGTCCCCCCGCGATTTCCCCGCTCTGGACCGTCATGAATGCTATCCAGGCTGTGCGACGCTCCCACTGCCCGCTCGTCGTCCTCACGAACTGGGCCCTCAGCTCTGCGCCGTCTCACCCTCATGCTGAGCCATTGTACAAACAACACCTCCGTCCCTTTCCCGTCGTAGAGGACCGCATCGCCGAACTTGGCGCCAAGGCATCGGTCATCACCGATCATTCTTCATCTCCGTTCCGTCTTACACACCATATCTCCTTATCATCTCCGACCTCTGAGCTACTTCCTACTTCGCCATTTGATGATGCGCTGCTCCACGAAACACGTCATAAGAACGGTTTCATCGACAGTAGATTAATCCGTTGCTTGTCAAGATCGTCCGAAGCCAGAGATGCTGTTCGTTTTACCTTTCAGATCACAGACGACCATATTCTTTTCCAGCCTCAGGAATCGGTCGAACCAGTCGCATGTGATTCTGGGCTACAAGGCGGACAACTATAACACATTGCTTTTGCTAAATACATATCTGTGGATGAACGATCGCGAAAATTATGTACTGTATGCTCCCATATGGTAATTATCTATGCTTGTATGCGGTGATTAGGGTAGTGCGTAATGAATAACTAGACGAGTAAATTAGGTCAGAGTGTCCAATTGTTCTTTAGATCGTCCGTAGTTCGTTACAAAGAAGTGAAAATATCATCCAGCTGTGCCCTGTAAGCTTCTTCCACCGCGCGTCGTCGGATATTTCCTTTCGTCGCAGTTCTGGGGAGTGACTTGGCTGGCACAATAATGATCAACTTAGGGGAAGTGATACGCTCGTGAAGATAGCGCCTGCTGTGGAAAGGGCGGGTCTTGCGAATTATTTCCCTCTTCAGTTTGGAGTGGTCCATCCCTGAGACGGGCTCTACAAAGAGTGCCGGCGATGGCCTGCCTGTGCCGACAACGATGCAATCTTCAATAAGGTCGCCGCAAGTCTCCCGAACGTTATCCTCGATGGCTCTGAAAAGGTCGTCAGTCAACAGCTTTGAAGCGTCCAAGTGACTGTCAACATACTTTGTGTCACAACGCAAGCTGTTCTCACTCTTTATCCAATCATCATTGCGACCGCAAAAGACGTATGAGCCTGCAGCCATTTCCCGGAAGAGATCACCGGTATGGAAATGGCCATCTGCACCCCTCAGCGAGACATTTGGACAATCACCAGAGTCGGCCAGAATTACTAGTTCCAATAACTGGGTAGACGACTGATGCCCAGAGGTGGCATCTATGGGAATGAACGCGTATGACGTGCTCGGAACAGCCCGAAGCAGAGCAGCGTCGCGACCATTGCCACCTACAGAGAGAAGCATGGCGCCGCATTCCGTGTTGCCAAAGAGATTCTGTGGAGCGTTCAAAACGATGCTGTGATATTCCAAAACTGTGCAGCGCACCTTAATCTTGAGTCCGTTGTGGTAAGCGAACTCTTCCTCTTCACGATGAAGCGGCAAACCACTGAAGATAATCTCGCTGAGACTCCGAAGTTGACCCAGAAGCTTTGGATTCGAACGGGCATTGCGGAGGTGAGAGGCAAGGAAGGTAGAAAATTGATGCAAACGGTTAAGATCGCATCGGAGGATCATGTCGACCAATTCCTCAGAGGAAAAGGCTATTTTAGTTGGTTGAATAGTACAGCTTCCGTGTTGCAGAGCACCGAGCAACACTTAGAAAGAGGATGTCAGGATCATCGTAGAAAAGGAGTAGAACTCGTGCGTACTGAAGTTTTGGGCAATGTGGCACATGCTACCCCTGCATGAAGAGGATCAGTATCAACAAGCGCGAATGATCTGCAGAACTAACATCCAAGTCGCGACATCTCGACGCTGCGGATCGCGAGGAGTACAGATAAACTTGGCCTTTGCCACAATCGTGCTCAACCAGCGTTGGCTACAAGGGACGAGTTTGGGACTGCCTGATGTAGAACCGCTTGTATGGAATACGAAGACGGTCTGATCCCCGTTCTTAGGCGATAGTGGCGGTAATTCTACCGAGCTAGGTTCCATTTCATCCATTTCAATTGCGCGAAAAACCGATAATGGAAAGTTCGATGTGGCGTGCGCAAACTCGGGGGCGTATATCAGAGCACGGGCATTCTGTTTGCGGAGGAGCTCGAGGACAACATCAGGATTCGGAAGTCGTATGCTGAACAGTTGAGGGACGTAGCCAGCTCTTGAGATGCCATATATATGGAGAACGTCCTGATACGTCATCCCGCCAAGCCTGAGTGGCGGTTGAGCAAGCGAATGCAGGTGAGAACGACGAAAACTTACCAGAGGCCAACGACGGAGTTGTCTGCAATCCCGACGGACTTGAGCATTTTACGATAGTATCGCGCGGTGTATTCAACGTCGTGCTTGAATTGACTATATGATATGGAAAGCCAATCAAATACCCGACCGGTGGTGGGATCTGACCGAGGGACCCTGAAGGCCGGGGCGGATGGGTAGAGTGTCGAGCTCTGCTCGAGGATGGTGAGGTGGGATGGATACATGAGAGGGAGGGTTGGGAACACAGGAGGGAGGGACGAGGAACGATGACTTTATATGCATGCTGTACGTGAACGCAAGTCATGAGCCATGGCGCTCCGATACGGAGGTAGTGACAAATGCGGGCTGTTATGCCATCGTCGAGGACGAATAGCCTCCGTCGCGGTGATAGGGCCAATGTTGAAACATGTCGCATGCACTGCAGTGTTGCTAGAAGGTTAGATCTGTGACAGCAAGGCAACTTGGGGCCGTAAACGGGTCGACGGGAAATGCCCGGATCGGAAGGACGAGATTAGACAATGGATCAATATGCAAACGACGGGTCGGCCGAGAACGATTGCGGCATCTCAGGGCGGAAGTGAAGGATGACTCGACGGAATAGCACTGCTCTTTACAGCCAGTGGCTAGCTATTCCTGCAAAATGAATCCAGGTAAACTCGGCGTGTCAGTGCCTTGAGCACAAAGTCAAACACCGACCTACCCCTCCGTGTGCTGCGGAAAAAAACAGGGAACCCCGTTCCAACTCCCCTCGCATGCAATCGTTGAATCTAGTGATTCGTGGGAACGCAGGGCCTGGCAACGGCCCGTCGGCGCCCTCTTTGTCGGCCATTGGGTCGCGTCCGCGTCCGTAGACAAGCTTCGTTCACGTTTAACATGCCAGGCCGTCTGTAGCCGCCATGGGCGTTAGAGAACATACCACGCAGAGTACAAGGGAGCACCGCCGGTCACAGCCCCGACGGAATGATCTCGCCGCCGTGTTATGAGTAATGTCGGCCTTTGCAATTGAGCCGAGCCATTGAATATATGTATGTGTGACCTTTCTTCAGGTTCACGGAATTCAACGCAAAGGGTAGTTAAAGTTTGGGAGACTTCGCCATGACATTCGTCGACTTTCTAGGCTTAGCTCGTCCTGCAATTACAACCACAGGAGTCACAGCAGCTCGCTGTCAATCCTAATCCGAGTTTCTGAAATGTTCCTAGCTACGCGTTCCAGGTACAACGACCAACGAGAGACCCTTGAAGTCGAACATACTAGAACGTTAACGTTCAAGTTGATCGTCCCGTTGCCGTACTTTACTAATATTCCTCTCAGAGTCCCTGAGCTTGGTCAGTCGAGCGTGGGCGATTCGTCGGCTGTCTCCGAAGCAAACTTTGTGTCAGCATCCCACTACTGAGTGAGTCCAAAAGGACATTCAGCCATTTCCCTACAGCAGGTGCTTGCCTTTTGTTCGTTTCTAAGATGATTTTTTATTCTTAATAGTTTTCAGGTTCATATCAGACCACGGTGGTGGACGTGACAACCTCACGCGCTCTGGCTGCCCATGCTAAGGGGAGTTGGCCGGTTCCACAGCCAGCATCACGCAAAGCAAGTCCTGCTCGTTCCCGGAAAACGCCACCAACGCGTCCTGACGCTCCCTTCCACGGTGCACTGCCTTCACTCCTCATGCTCCTTGTCGGCCTTGCAGGCACTTGCGCTCAGCCCAGACCCCACAAGGCACATTACACAAGGCACTCCCCTGGTTCGCATTTATCAAGTACCTTCGCCAGAAGTTGCGCCCTCTTTGCCGAGGGGCTTGCGTTCACCCCGCCCATGGGGGCCTCGCGGTCAATTCCCCTCAGGTGTCATAGATACCATCGACGCCTTTTCTTCTGGAACGAAAGCGGAAATCGCCTCCATCATGTCGGACATCAATGCATCCCTCGAGCTTCAGCGGTACCTTCGTCAGAGAGAGTCTGCAAGGCGTCTTGCAGAGTTTTTAGCATCCACTTCCCGGCCCTCGCGAGCTCATTCTGCGATGACTCTTGCACATGCATTAGGTTGTCGGTTCAAACCGAATCATTTCGAATCCGTCGTTTATCAGCTCTCCCAGAAGGAACACTGGTCACTAATTCCTTCTTTGGTGTCCCTTGCAAGATATCAGTGTGGCAAGACCACAGCTCGTCTTCTCAATTGGAAAATAAGAGCATTCATAGAGTGCCATCGCTTTGGTCGCTTAGATCACATGCTCGAAGAATTTGCCAAAGGCAGCGTGCCACCCACTCGAAGGACTTTTCACCTCCTTGTTTCTGGACACCTTCGCAATCAGGACTTAGATTCTGCCAAGAGATATCTGCAGCTGATGGAGAAAACTGGTTTTTCTGTCGATGCCTCCACTCACGCGCTCATCATTACCACCTATCGATCCCTTGGTTTAGATCCTCAGGTCCACGCACGAGCGTTCGAGGCCTTACGTCACGTCGATATCCAGACTTCCACTCGAATACTCAACAGCATTATCCAGCATTTTCTGGACGTGGGCGACGAATCCAGTGCCGCGGAACATATAGACCGAATGATTGTCCCTACGACTTCCAGAAGAGAAGCTGTTCACCAGCCAAGAGGTGCTACCGGAAGGGCCGACGGCGTTGTGTCCTCGCTTATCGATACTTTCACCCTTCCATCTGGAAGAGCACCTGTGACCCCCCCGGATGCGGCTACGTTTACGATCTTGATCAATTATTTGAACAATCAACGACAGTTCCATCGAGTCCACAAAGTGTTGAACCGCATGGTTGGAATTGGTGTCAGACCGGACGCAGGTGTGGTAGCTGCCCTTATTCGTACCTACTGTCTCAGTGGTCGCGACGACATGGCTATGAGCTTGTTTGCTGCGATGCTCGGGTCAAACGCAGATGCACAGAGTCTACTCGCTCTTCTTTACCTGAAGGACGCACCCCAACTCCCAATCGACGTAAAGGGTATTCCATTATCCGTACATGTCTTCAATGCTGTCCTGCCCCGAATCATGGAAGTCCGCGGACTCACCGGTGCCATATTTATCTTTCGTATCATGCGCTCCAAGGGCGTTCAAACAAACGCAGCCACCGTCGAAGTGTTTCTCAATTGCCTCCAGCGTACGGAGCACCTCGAAACATATCGGCTAACGCAGGTTCTGCGGAACATGTCACGAAAGGCCCATGGTCCGACCATCCGACATCTCAACATAATCCTTCGCAGTGCATTGCGTCGAGAGAAGCATAGGATCCACGGTTGTGGATGGGATACTACTGCCGCGAAGTTTTCCTCCACAAGGCACTATACGCCTGCGTTCCCAGAGAATCGTGACATTCTCGATTCTAACTCCTTCGATCCCAGCGGTGGCGATCATTGTCCACGCAGTGATTCTCGTTTCCGGTCTACCATTCTTGCGCTTTCCCGCAAAGGTGTTAAGAATGATCGAGCTACTTTCGCGTTATGGCTCAAGCACGAAGGCATCGCTGACCCCACTCTTGGAACCGCAAAATCTGTATATCATCATATGGTCAGCAAGGGCATGCACCCAAATCGTTACCACTTCACCTCTCTAATGGATGGCTTCGTGCGCGCGGGGGATATGCAAGCTGCTGAACAGGTCATGCGATCTGCTAAGGCGGCAGATTTTGAACCAGACGTGGTGATGTGGACGGTGCTTATTTCGGGATACGGACGGAAGGGGGAGCCCAGGTTAGCCATGAGGACTTTCCGAACGATGGTTGCTGCTGGTGTTTCGCCTGACGTAGCTGCCATTGACGCTCTGGCACACGCGTATTTTGCTGTTGGTGCATATTCGGTGGCGCGGAGGGTTTTACTTGAGCTGTGGCCTCGGGTAAAACCTTTTCCGACGGAACTCCAAAATGCACCTCTCAAGCAGTTGGCGCAGGTATTCCGTCAACCAGAGGACCCTGGCTCGGCTCGCGGGGAATCTTTGACGCCGCAGGGGCGGCGTTCCTTCAATCGGAAACTACGTCAAATTTTGTATGAGTGGAATTCACAGATATAAGTACATGTCCTAGTGTTTGATGTTTGGGACTGGTTTGTCTGTAGGGGCAGCGTTGGGGTAATACATATATGCATAACAAAGAGAATGACTACATCTTTTTACACAGCTCTGCCCAAGAATGTCCTACCGCATGTGCACAAACTTCTGGTCCAATAGCCGCAACGCTTCCCTCACACCGTCAGCATTGACCTCTTTCAGCCTTCGTCGCCCGCATTCAATAAGCACATGTTGTGGAACGAGCCGCGGTGGCGACTCCCGCTGCTGCTGTTTCTGACGGAAGTGCTCGTGAGGGTCCGTGAGTAGGACGGACTGGTCTTGGTCCTCATTCGCAGGATTTGGCTCGTGGTGGGAGAGCCGTGATGTACGATCAGGTGTGGCAGCACCCGGGGCGGGTGAGATGACAACGCGAGATCCAGTACACTTTGATCTACGCGCGACCACCTCCGCCAGCAACGACAGATCAGCGAACGCAACGTTGGGATGTGACTTGAGCTGACGCCATGCGTCGTCCGTCGGCATGGTTTCGGGCCCGCGTTGGGCCGTGGACGAAATGATGGGTGCGATGCCGCACGAGCCGCACTTTGTGATGTCACCGCAGCAGCCACCGACCAAAATTTCTCCCGTTTCAGTAGTCCTCTTCGGACAATCGGTGCAAGGCATTGTGGTGTTCACTTTGTGCTCGATGGCCTGGCAGAATGCCTTGCCGAAAGTGTCGTCAGCACAAGCCATGCAGTTGTCGGGGTCACCCGAGCACTTGGAAGGGGCGATCGTAGCTATGGGCGTGACTGGGAATATGGGAGTTGCCCTCGAAGTACCCGTCCTGCGACGAATAGGAACGGGGGCTTGGAAGGCTGGTAGGTTGTCCAGTATACTCATACCGGCAGTAGGAGGGGGGGCATCAGGGAGTACAGATTGCCCCAATGATATCATTGGTTGCTGGTCAAGGTTTTCGCTTTGAATAGGAAGTTGATGGAGTGCGTTGTCGTTGGTTGCCTGCTGGATGGTCAGTTCTTTGCACAGACAGGGTGCATCCGGACTACACAGAATGCAGGCGTAGTCATCGATTGAATTCTGACTATCCAATGCACTATTCGTCTCGTTCGCCGTTGTGAACGAAAGGACATTGTTGATCGGCGGTGGAGGTGTGGGAAATATTGACTGTCGAGAGTCACAATCGTGTTCCCTAGTGGAGAATGCGGGGGCCGAAGGGGCGTCCTCAGAAGCACACGGAAGAGAAGATGACAACGGAGGGAAGGAGGGTAGAAAGGTAGGATGCAGAGTTTCTTGCATGTCTTCATCGATCCTGGCCCGCTTTCTCGCAGAGCCGTCGGTGGAAGGAAAGGCGGGGGAAGATGTGGACTTTTCGCCGCACGCTCGCCACCTGTCCTTGTCGAGAAGCTCATCGCGCTCCTGCTCCAGACGAGCGATCTTGTCCCGTAGCGTCTGATTCTCTCTACGGAGTTCATCGTTCTCCTCCTTCATCTTCTTGGCCACGTTCTGCAGAGCAACATTGCGCTCGATCTCGCCCTGTTCGTATGAATTCAAGCGGGCTTGCAGCTCTGCAAGCTGTGATTGCTTGCGTTCACGGAAAGCGCGCTGAGCGGCTCTGTGTGAGTCAAGTCAGTTCGGACCTAAAATTCGAGATGTGGGGGGGGTCTTGCCTATTCTGCAAACGCCGACTGCCGGACGGTTCGTCGTCCTGCGGGTGGGTCAGTTTGTGGGGACATAGTGAGAAGAATAACTGACGCTGTCGTTTTTACAGACAGTTGTACTCATGCTCGTCTGCTTCTTGGGCTTACGACCAGGCTTGGGCTTGGCGGGAATAACCCATTCTTTTGACGCTGTGGCGATCGGGAAAGATGAGTCAGAAGACGAGTAGACCGGGGGTATGAACGTACGTTGCGCCCATAGAACGGGGGAGACAGGCGAGACGATCTCTGGCGACAACCCAATGGGAGACATAGTATTGCAGTGACTACAGCTGTCGTGGGCCGATGACTATCTTTAATTGCCAAGAGAGTACGGCACAGCCACTCTCATCTATTACTCAACGATCTCCTCTGCCTGTTCAATCACCTCGTCGATCCACTCTTCGATCTCCTCCTTTGCATCTTCGCCCTCGCTGTGTTCCTCCATCTGCCCCCTGTTCCGCTTCTCGTCCGCAACATCACGCTTGCAACGTGCTCGCCATGCATTCCATTCATCCACCAGCCGCTTTCGGTGCGCAATCAGTTCCGCACTCACGTTGCTCTCTTCCGTGGCATCCTCTTCGTCGAACGTGCGACTATACTCCTTCAGGTTTCGACGAACCTGTCGTTGTTGTTCCTTCGTCAGCAACGTGCGGGGCCGGGGGCGCCATATAAATTGCTTGAATCGATCTAGGATATGCTTCTCAAGCTCTTGCCCTCGAAAGTCCCAGATTGCGTATCCGTTCTCAAGCTGATATCCAATTAGCAATCGTCGATTTGTTGCCTGTCACAAAACCTACCGTGTGCCTCCACGCACTTGCACTCGTTGCAAGGTACCTCCCACTCGGATCCCACTCCACATCAGTAACTCCGTAGTGATCTGCTGAGCCGAGCTGCTGGATACCCGTACCCCACTCCGCCGTCTGGCCTTCTCTGCGTTCCTCACTGCTGAAATCGAGATCCCAGAACTCTAGCTCAGACTTGGTAGACGAGCCTACGGTGGCAAGGACAACATGGCGTCCACGCGGTGACCACCTAATGGTGTTGCTCGTTCGAGCTGCGAGCGTGCCTATCATAGTACATTAGCAACAGAAAATATCACACGGCACCGCGGAGCGTACGCAAAAGCCTGAAATCATTCTTGGTCCGGTCGAGTTGATAAAAGCTAATGTCTGTTTTGATGGTGATACCGGGCCCCGGGTTGCCTAGATTCGGGTCGCTACTCGAGACGATGGCAAATCGCTCGCCCTTAGGTTCCCATGAGAAGTCCGTTACTGTGTCTAGACACCCAGTTAGACATAAGTGAATGTTCAGGAGAGATGGATGGGTCAACCTTTCAGCTCGACCACTTCTACCGGAAAATCTTTTTCACGAACTCGGAAAATTTCAAGATTACAGAAAATTGATTTCTTCGTTTTCGTGTGACGATCGACTTTGACACACAAAAAGTCGCCTTGATTCTGCCAATAGAGCTTACACTGACAAACTCCCATTAAATACGAAATTTTTATCAAGTCAATGCACGAACCTCGGTAACATTGAATAGATTCTTTTGGCGCAAAATTTGTCTGCTGGGGAACTCCAGAAGTGTAACCCTGGCAGGCTGATTAGCTACCTCGGGTGTCCAGTATGCAAGCATATTCTCCCTCGCTTTTCTGGGCGCTTTGTCTGCTTTGGCGGCCTTCTCGGCATCCTCCCTGTCCCTGTCACCGTGAGGACACCACTCAAAATCAACAACGCCCTCAATCTTCAAACTCTTCTTATCGTGGAGACCCATACTAGGGAGTTCATACACGCTGATTTGCTGACCAGGCGTCGTTCGTGCGACATATTTATCATCAGCACTCCATTTGAGCGCGGGCCACTGCATCTGCTTTTTCACCGAAGAGTCTTCGCTCTCAAAAAGAGACGTAGGAAAGGTCCTTAACAGGCGACCCGATTTGACATCCCAAACAGCAATGTTGTTGCCTTCGTCTTCTGGGGAAAAGTATTCGGGACCTTGAGGTAGAGTAGGAGACACGGTGATAGGATCATGCGACCAAGTAACGAGATACTTCTCGCAAGGGGAGAAATCAATCAGTTTGACAAGCGGATGGGCGAATCGCTGCTGTGGCTCCCAGGAAGAGCCACCCCATAAGCGGACACCCTGGCGGAAGAGAGTTGCAAAGTATGTGCCAAGAGGAGACCAGGAGGCATAGAGCTCGGTCCAATTCTAGGAAACATGTAAAGAATGGCAAGTGTCAAAACTGTGAAACAAACCTTTTTTGAATATGCAACTTCGCACTGAGATGGTTTTCCATGCCATTGGATCTTGACATCATCACCACGGTAGGTGACGTACTGATCGCGCCCTTGTGGATCGGCAAGCCAAGCTCGAAGGTACTCCTACATGGAAGGTCGAAATAGAATCAAAGATAATGTTTTTCCTCTAACCTTTGGATGAAACTCTTCTATCTTCGGTTCGACATACGTTTCGTCCATGTTCGCATATTGTTCAATATCGACAAATCGATTGACAAAGAAAGTATGTTTTGAGTCGAACGGATGACCATGCATGGCGTTGATCGCAAACGTTGCTGCATCTGCGCTCCCTGAATCGACGAAAATGTAGCTGGAGACCGGCCATTTAGCCAGGGGACCGAAGGAATGTATTGACATATGTACCCTTTACTTTTTCCCGAAGCATTATCCCAAGGGACGAAGATATTTTCGGGTTTTATAGGAGTACCCTTCTTTGTGAACTCTTTGGCGATTTTTGTGAGAAGTTTGTCGAGTTTTGATTTATCGATCACTGGTACGCCGTCTACGACGATGACATTATCCAAGCTGTCATCGAGGGCGACTTGATATCTGGGAATGATTGTGATCATTGTATGATTTATGCATAGCAGCAGGGCCGCCTACTTGGCTTCGATGTCTGTGAAATCGAGCTCCTCCTCGTCAACGTCGTCGAAATGTGAAGTGCCGTTTGGAATGGCCATATGGGAAGAAGTTTGAGCGGAGTAAAGTCTTGGTCGGACCCGATCGAGTCTAAGAAATTCGTTTCGCGCGGAACAATTTATGTAATACTTATATTAGTGAACTTCAACCAGCGATTCTGGCGAACCTTTGTCTTGGAAATATTATGCACGCCCTTGGATGAACTCGATGAAGACAGCATCATACTCTACTCTTCGAGTCGGGCCGTTTTGGAGTTTGCCACAGATAAGTAAAGTTGCCAAGTCACTTACACCGCTTAGGGTTAGGGTTGACAACGACGAACGTGCCAAGCTCCCAAAGGCTGTACAATGGTAAAGTTTATCGTTACTAGTAGCTTCATCATATGATGGTGCTAACCACGAGTCCCACTGACGCTTTAAGGTGCTCCAGGAACATCGCGAATTTGGGTAGTTCTGGTATGAGACTAGTACCCTCCCCTGCCAGACCGTCACTAGATTCCTGCTCCCCGCCCACCAACATGGAGTTCGTTGCACAGGAGCGTGATCCAAGATAATTATAGTTTCACGTTGCCGGTATGATCCCTTTACGGGTCGTTTGTTGGTCCGGACCGATTGGGACGTGTGGGCTCAGCCTCTAACAGCGTTAATCGGAGCTATCTTGCCAGGTACATTTCTCATCGCAGTTGCACGTGTGTTCTTGTTTAAATCCAACAGTTCGTTTCAACATTTTGGATCGAACCTTTTGCCCGGATTCAAGTTCGAGTTTTCTACGGTGCGAGTCATGTCGGACGAGCAAGACGTCGGCTTCTCCGAGGGGAACAAGACAAGTGGCCCTCGCAATGTATCTGTCAACGCTTACGAAACGAGTCTCAAAGCCGCTGCGCATAAACTGAATGAGAAGGAATCGCTCAGCGCTTGGCTCACCATCCTTGCATCTGGTTTCGGTTTGATCAGTGATGGCTGTAACTTCGCATTCCCTGCTCGTCAGAAAAGCGGCTAAATAGCTGTTTCAGATCAAAACAACTTAATGACTATGGCAAACGCAGGTGGTCTCTCATCCATTCTTACACCAGCTGCAATGTATCCTTTCTAGGTCGTTTTCAAGGAACTTTACCCCAAGGATTACACATCAACCGTCTCTACCCGCGTGTCAAATGCTCTTCTTGTTGGTCAGTACATGCGAGCGAGCGTTGTCTTCAAACGGATCTAACTGTATTTAATAGGCGCTATCATTGGGCAAATTTTCGTCGGTCTAGTGTGTGACCGAATCGGCCGTAAAGCTGCCCTTGTGGGCACTACCCTGCTCATCGTCCTTGGCGCTACTCTCGCAACTGCCGCTCACGGCGCTAACGGAAGTGTATCTGGCTTGTTTTGGTTCCTGACAATCGCCCGAGGAATCACTGGCGTTGTAAGTATTTGTAGTCGAATACTCGGCCTTATCATTGATTCGGGCAGGGTGTCGGTGGTGAATACCCCGCTTCGTCGACGAGTGCGAGCGAAGCAACGAATGAGCGGTCTACTCAGAGTCGTGGGCCAGGTATTGTGTATCCACCGTTTACCATCTCATCTTGACGATTATTTTATTTTTGCAGTCTTTATCATGGTCACGAATTTCGTTCTTTCGGCAAGTCCACATGTTCCTTTCGTTGAGACTTTCGAGGATAATTTTTTGACACAGTTTGGTGGTCCATTGGCCGTTTCCGTGTTCCTAATTGTGCTATCCGCAGCTGGAGAACAGCACCTTCAGACTGTATGGCGCGTTTCCTTTGGATTTGGCATCTTGTTGCCGTTGAGCGTGCTCTTCTTTCGTTTGCGGATGTTGAGCTCCAAACTTTATCGAAAGGGTGCCATCAAACGTAATAAAATTTCCATATGGAACGAAACGCTACTCATCATCTGGTTAGGCCGTGTTCCGTATTGGCTTGTGCTGAAATATTATTGGCGTGCGCTCATTGGTACCTGCGGAGCATGGTGCGAATTATCGTCTGGATGACCAGACACCATCTAATTCTTTTACCAGGTTCCTTTATGACTTTGTAAGCACGAGTTTGCGGACTTTTGGGAGTCCTGGATGTCATGCATAATTGTTAGGTTACGTTCCCGAACGGCGTGTTCTCTGGGACAATTATTTCCAGTGTAATCCACAACAGCGATATCAAGAAGACCGCCGAATGGCAACTTTTACTTGGAGCGATCGCCCTTCCTGGCGTCTTTGTTGGTGCCTGGCTTTGTAATCGGTTAGGAAGAAGGAATACTGTAAGCGTTGGAGTCCGAGTTCTGTTCAATGACTGAAATATCTATGCTAAGATGATTTTGGGATTTTCCGGTTACCTGGTGTTTGTAAGTTTCCTAATCTTTTGGCTTCTTACATGCTACAGCCAGCCACTTCCTAGGGTCTTATCATCGGCCTTGCCTACAATAAGATCACGACTATCATACCTCTTTTCGTAGTCTTGTGAGTTGTTAGAACCAACTCACGGAAAACGGCTCAGTGTGGTCACATTCAGCTATGGTTTGATGCAATCGTTCGGCAACTTGGTATGTGACGTTAAGACTCCAGTTCGTATGCTCATGCAAGTGCAGGGACCGGGTGACATGCTAGGTTTGACAAGCTCTGAGTGAGTGAGCTCTTCTTCTTTTGATTCGGACTCTAAGGTCATCTGCCCAGGTCTTATGCAACCCCCGTGCGGTATGTCACTGCGCGTATGTTTTGTTACTGTGCTCTTAAACCAGACGTCAGTGGGACATGCTACGGAATTTCTGCGGCTATCGGGAAGACAGGTGCTGCAGTTGGTACCCAAGCATTCACACCCATTCAGAATAACCTTGGAAAACGGTGGGGAGATATTTATCTCGTATTCGTAGACCATGGCTTATGCAGCCGGTGAAGCTGGACTTTTATTATAGCTGCTATTTGCGGTGTCACTGGAGTGCTGGTGACATACTTCTTCGTGCCTGATAAGACCGGGGTTGACCTCGCTGATGAGGATGCTAAATTCTTGAGATACCTTGCAGATAATGGTTGGGAGGGTGAGATTGGAGAGGATGACGACAAGGGGTTGATTACTGCGTCCGAGTCGTACCCGAGCGAGGAGAAGATTTGACTTTCGGTCACGTGCAGACTAATTAACTTGTTACTTTTTGTATTGCAACCTCGAGCATCTTCGGGTCGAATGTCTGCGCATGTTCTTCGGTGTGGCACGGCACGTCTTTCTCTGTGCAATTCGTGCCTGCTCTCTCATCGCGCCAGGGTGTACTACTCACATTCCGCTCTTTCTTCTATTGCCGGTCGTACCCAAGATCCCGATCCCTCCGCCTCCGCAAGTACAAGTGACAGGACGCGAACGGCCGCTCGGAGTGATTCTCATCATGCAGTCGTAGACACAAGAGATCCACTCGACCCGACCCGACTCGACCGTTTCCTCTCTTCCATCAGGGCAGTCACTTTGAAACCGACACTGGACGACGTCGAACGATGCAAACCGGCAAGCTTCTCTCGGCCGGACTCGTCGCACTACGCGACGGAATATACGAGCTTGTTGGAGACGCTTTGTCGGTCGTTTAGCAAGGACCAACTACGTCGTTTTACAGAGCTCTACAAGCTCGACCCAATATGGACCCGTTCATCACGTAGGAAGACAGAGTATGCAGAATCGATAATAGAAAAGGCGTGGGGTTGGCCATCGCTGAAAGAGATGGAGAGAAAACGACGCGATGAGACTGAAGTGCTCGTAAAGTGTCAGTTTAATCCTTTTCCATGTCATTTCCGTTCCAATGAATTATATTGCAGCATTCACGGTGACACCCAGCCAACTATTCCTAATAATGGGAAAAGGTGCGAGAAACAAGTTTTCTCTGATGGTGTATTCACGCTTCCGGAACAGACGGGGCTGATTTGCTGCAATTGTCGATGCAATACAATGTACACATATCCTTGACGTCCAGCCCTCTTTCTCTACGTGTTGAAGGTCTACGAGGCTCTCTAAAGGGTTTGACAGAGCATGTCAGCTCTTTAAAGAAGGTACATTGTATTTGGATATGCTCACATACCTATTGAACTTTACCTTCCTAGGGTATAATTGATGAGATATTTGAACTTCCAACTGGTCGTCAAGTCCGCGCAGATCTGCTACAACGCATATCTCGGCTATCTGGCGCATACGTCGAGAATCATGGAAACAGAGGCAAGGCATGTATGTTCCACCCAAGGTTCACGAGACCCTGCTCACTGTCACACAGATCCGCATATGTGCCAAGGATGTCAGTGATATTATTGCTGCCAAGCGGTTAGCGCTTCGCGCATCACTGGAGGTCGGTCCAGTTTGTGATGGTCATCTGAGTTTGGGATAGAATATGTCAAACCTAGGTTGGAACACAAGCACGCACCGTCTGTTACGATCCGCCTAGAAAAATTAGCGATTCCCCCATTGAGATATCTGATCCGCCCAGATATTCTGTATATCCATTCGTCGCGCCCTGTTCGTTTCCATGGACGATGCATGCCGGGAGTGCATTCCGGCTACGCCGAGTGGCGGACTGGTTGGGCGCCCATTCGTACGAAGATATAGCATCTACCGGTGGCATAGTTGATAATCCACACCGCCTGCTCAACTTCAATCGGTGAGTGTACCTCAGAGATTCCTGACATAGCTGATTGTGCTCTAGGAGTAAAGAGGAACTAAGCCAACTCGTCCAGCCAACGGTTCCTGAGAACACCTCGTATCGTCGAAGAATTGTCACGGCTTCGTGTGTAACTTTTTGATTTCCAGATGGATACTACGTATTAAAGGATAATCAGGCTAGGTCACATCTTAATGTCATCGGGTGATAAGTCACAACGACCTACAATATTTCCACCGATAGGAGGTACCTGTTCTCTTCCAGAAATCCTCACATGGGTTGAAACCTCCGCAACACCATTGAGTTTTGTCCCGAGGTTCGTACCACGTGGTTCTACCCAAGTCACGACCAATTTTCATTCGTGCAGTGCCCCATCTGCTATGATGACGGCCACTACCAATAAATCAAGACATCTTCATCGGCTAGTTTACAGGACATTGCCCTACATGGCAGACGACGATTCCCGACTACCTTCACATGTTCTGAAGTTCGAAATTGAGCTGGCTGATGCTTCAACCACTAACAATCAAGCTACCCAAGGTTTCGAAAACGAACGCCTCAATGACGTGTTATCATCCAACGGGTTGAATTCAAGCCCAGATTCCGACCCTTCCCCAGGTAGTGATTCTCCCCTGGACGATGGGTCACGCTTGAACTGCCAAGCAGGTAGGGAAGCATACATCAATCTGATGTTGCCAGATCGGTCAGTACATCTATGAACCATTATCTTTCTGAGGTGACGTCTCGTTATCAAGCCCAATGGACGTGCAGCTTTGTGTCTTTGACTCGAATGAAATAAGCTTGGCACAGCAACCACAGGCCCTTCGGGCCTACGCCCACGGCCTTGGTTATATGTACGTATACTCCTCACCAGTTGAAATTGCAATACTGAGCGTCCACATAGCTCGACTGATAATACCCAACTTCCACAACCGAGTCCACCATTGACATTCAGCTTTGAAGGAAAGACGTATTATCTTTATGAAAGTTCGAGATTAAGACAAAACTATGGTTCGATCACGTTATCAACCGCCTCAAATCGTCGCTGTGCGGGCAATTCGGTGGAGGTCTGTAGCGAGAACATCAAGGATCTTCAGAGCGCGCAGAAAATGGAGCTGTGCCAGGTCAGTCTTCCATTCACCGAACAGTTCGTAAACTGAACGATTGCCAGGTAAAATTTGACGGCGCTACTGAGGGTTCAAATTGGGAACATTTCCTCGCTGCATGTGATCAACTTAGCGCAGTGTCCTTTGAATCGCGAAGCAAGAAGGATAAACTGCAGACGGTTTACATAGAGAAATAATGTTTCGCTATCCGGTTTACGACATGCAATGTGATGCGAGGAAATTGTGGTATTGCGAGTCTTCAAATGCAAGTGGAATAAAATGGATGGAGTGTCCAGCTATCTGCGTCCACCGTTCTTTCCTTTCGCCTTTTCCTTGCGCTTTTTAGCTCGTACCTGAATGGTGGGATCAGCTTTTAATTCACGGAACTGGTCCCAATAGGTCCGTACCTCTTTTCTCATCCTAGCGTCTACCATGGCGTAGCGACCTTTGACACCTTTTGGACGACCTTTGATGCCTTTATGAGCACCCTTTGCGACCACCACTTTGATCTCTTTTTTCTTGCCCTTTGCGGCGCCTTTCCGCATCAGCTTCTCGATCTGCTGCGCCTTCTCCCGCTCAGACATGTCCGCTGTCGCGTTCACACCTTCAGCTTTTTTCATGGCCTTTTCAAGGCGCCGGGCAGCTCGCAGTTTCTTCCGACCTTTGGCTTCCGCGATTTTCTTAATCGGGCGTGCATCGAGTGCACGCTGACGTGCCTTCAAGGCTGCAACTGCTTCCTTCGTAACAGGGATGTTGGGCTTGTAATGCTTCGCCTCGTCGTCGAGGAACCAAGGAGGGAGGCCATCCTTGGCGTTTAGAGAATATCGATTGAAACCATCGTTCAGAAGCTGCGTTTTGGTAATTTTGCGGTTAACTAGCTGCTCTGCGAGAGTGACAGCTTCCGCAGTCATTAGACCATGTTCTAACTCATGTATCAGTTTTGGTTGAGGCTCAAAAGTCTGCTGCCGTACTTTGAATGTATGCCTGTTTGACTTGATCCACATTTTCGCCGTCGACGCTCCACATGTCGGCGTCGTGCTGAGACTCGGCGGGGACGACCTCGAAATCGCTCGCTTCGGACTAGTTATCGTCAGCAAGGAGCTGGAACAAAAAGTTGGGTTGGTATACCATTTCATGGTCGTTCTGATGGCTCGAATTCGAAATAATTTCCTTTTCTTCCTCCTCTTCTTCCTCGTCGTCCTCGGTTGGTTCCGCCACGTCCTTGAATATATCTTGACTAAACCAAACCTGCGCAGCGCGAGAAGGTGGTTGAACGTCTGGATGTGTTTTGAGAGCAGGATTGGGTCGTTTCCGTTTCTGGCCAGCAGTAGGTTCATCATAATCGCTCTCGTCTGAAGAGGAATCGCCCATTTCTTTGACCGCTGCCATCTGCTCCCAGCCACCATCTTCACTATTGTCATCGCCACTCTCGTCCTCCTTGTCGTCGTCTTTTAGGCCGCTCCATTCATCGAGTTGGCCATTTTTCTTTCTCGCCTCTTGCACCCGATACTTCGCATCCCTTGCTTTCAACTTCTCCTGATAGGCATTGTACATGGTATCGAGGTTAGCTTCGAGCGCCGACACTCTTCTTTCCCTTTCTTCTTCGGAATCGACGATTTCTTCGTCACTGCTTTCCACTTCTTGATTCTCGCCACCCTCGGCATCATCCGATGGCATCTCGTCGTCCAAGGCAATCTTGTTGATACCACCCTTTTTCTGAAGTCCTCTCTGCGTGTCAATCAAGTCAAATATGTCATCCTGACCCATGTTAAGTGACGCGTCGTTTTGTTCAAGACCGATGTCCAGAGGAGCTGTCATCTGCAACTGCATCCGCTGGATAGTTTTTGTTTTGATTTCGTTAGCTCTCCTTCGAGCACGCTTTGCTTTCGCTGCCGCCTCTACATTGCGTCTCTCAAGCTGACGTGGACGGTCAATCAGAGAAACAGTGAACATCACCAAAACCTTACCTCTTCTTGTATCTGCTGTTCCTCGCTAACCACTTCAGATATCTCAACTGCCTCCGTAAGTTCGGCAGCGGGCTTGGTCTTCACTTCCAAGCCAAGCTTCGAGGAAGTTGTAAGCAAAAGCTAGTTGATGATCTGAACAACTTCACCTCCTCTCGCACAGCTATCCGCCATTTTAACAGGGCCTTGAAATCACCTTTACCTAGCACCTTGAGATCTTCGAAATTGGCTATAATGTCCGGAGTAGTGATGTCAAGTTCCAGCCACCTGTACAACAAACGTTTTAACATGAAAGAGTTGAGAAATATGCATCTCGCACTGTTTCTCCTCGTCGGTTTTGAATGTGATCTTATTAACAAGACCGAGCACATTGATGGGTTCGGAGTCGCGGACGAAATCGCCTGCAGAAGTTTCCTTGAAGAGAGTATAATCGCCATCGCCGTAACCGTCCCGCCGTCTGCGTTTTTTCTCCGGCTGAAAGACGTTGGCCTGCACGTTATTCGCCGATGAACTTTTGTCGGGACCGGACAGCGCGGAACCCAAATCCTTGAATACGTGCTTAGGGTCAAAGAATTTCGGATCAATATGTTTCGGGGCGAGGAACCCCCGGCAGACGACGAAGATCTCGGCAGAGACATTCCTTTAGATGATGGTAAGTGGCTGAAGTGACGAAAACGTGACAGCTAACCTGGAGGAAGGTGGTTTTGTCGCCTCTACTTTTGCAAACAATTGATTGAACACCCAGATGAGGTTGTTGTAATCGACACTTCGGAAGACTTTGGATACGAATGTTCCTCCTTTGGCTAGGAATTCTGCCGCCAATTTTAAACTCATGAGGACCAGCTCAGATTGGCTGTAAGCATCCTGAATCCATGCAGTACCGACATTGGGTGCACCATCGTGAAGCACGACATCTGCTTTCCAGTCCTTGACCTCGGCTCGGAGAAGATTTCGACAATGGGTGGTAGTGATGTCTGCAGCAAACGTGACCACCCTTGGTATTGGTTTGATTGGTACCAAATCGACGCCTGGATCAAGAATAGTGAATTAGTACGGGATAGATTCGATGGAGGGGCACGGCGCACCGACGATCACAGTGTTGGCTGGCATATATTTACTTGCAACCTGAAGCCATCCACCCGGGGCTGCGCAGAGATCAATACAACAGCGGGCAGACTCGAGAAAAGCATATTTCTTGTTGAGTTGAATGAGCTTGAAGGCTGAACGGGCGCGGTAGCCCTGCTCTCTTGAGAATATCGGTCATGAGAGAGTGAAATAGATATAGTTACACGCACTTTGCAAGTTTATAATACTTGTCTAGACGACCCTTTCCGGTTTTCTTTTGGGCCTTGGCCATGACTTGTAGTGAAGAGCTGCTGTTATTATGTAATCAAATACATGGGCGCTGCCTGCGCAAGTTCAAGTTTAAATCATCATCTTGCATTCTCTCATGACCACAGCTAGCTCCTCTTCGCCATTGTTGGGCCCCGAACTGAGTAGTGAGGGTCCCTCTTCGTTCCTATGGAGGTCAGGTGCCATCCTGGGTTAGTCTTCATGTTCAGATTTCTGGTGTGTGGGACGGGACTCTGACGACAACATAGCTTTCGCCGGAATGGCCACTGGAGCCTTTGGGTCACATATACTGAAAAGCAGAGTCACTACTGACGAGATCCAGGTGTGGGGGAGAGCAGCTACTTATGCGGTCTGTAGACTCTCCTGAGAAGCGTCTTGTGACTGACCATGCGAGGGAAGATTGTAAACGGCCTTGGACTGATGGTGGTATCCATGCATCCCCGATTCTCCACCCACCGGTTTGCTGGGCCAGCCATATTAACGGGAGGGGTGTTGTTCTCTGGAAGCATCATGGGGCTCCTGCTGGATCGACGGTATGACTCTCGTACGAACTCTGACTGTTCGTTAATTTTTGGGAAGACTCAAGTTCCTTGGCCCGATCACGCCACTGGCAGGTGCATTCATGATGGCTGGGTGAGCGAGGACTTGCTTTGTTCCCCTGTGATACACGCTTCAGACTGACCCAATATTGAATGCAGATATCTTAGCTTGGCGTGGTATTAAGAAGTTAATATTAAGTCACGTGATTTACGCGTTCCGTGTCGACTCCGCTTGAAATGTTATGGATGCAATTAAGGATTTCTCACACCGTTTTCTCTCCTCCTCCTACTACGCTTGTAATGACTCCCAATTGTGAGTCCCGCCCGCCCTTGGCACCATCCGCCTCTTCCTCTCGTCCCCTCAAGCGACGTCTTTCGTCATCCACCGACATCTTCACCCCCGCCGAAGATTCATTCCATCCAAAGCCATATGCGCCAAACGGTCCCGCACTTTCCAATCTATCCAAGCCCCTTCCCCCTCGTAATCATCCCTCACTCGTACACCACATACCCCTCATGGACCCCTCCCCATCAGACCCAAACGTCGTCTTCATCCACCCCCCCTTCGTCGCATTTCCAAACGCCCACCTCTATCCTGAAGGTCTTTCCTATTCCCTCATGGCAGTCAACCCCGAGTGGTTCTTGGATTCGAACGATTTCATATCCTCGCTCTCGACAAATCCCAATGCCATCCCTTATCCTCCTCAACTCGAGCCGCCTAGAGGCTGGTGCCCCGCCAAGAAGAAGGATCTGAAAGCATTGGGTCCTGATGGTTGGCCAGAAGGGGCAGAGCCCCGACTACGTTGCACTTTTTGTAGAAGAACGTATGCGGGCGTGAATGCAAAGAGTATGTGGCGACGTCATGTGTACGAAAAGCATAAGATTGCAATGTCAAACCGCCGCGATGGAAACGACCGAAGCCGTAGTAGCCGAACATCAAACAGTGGGTCATCTCTCCAATCTATCCCAGTCCACCCTTGACGCCTTGATAGGGGAGCAGCACCGCGGCACCGTTTCTGACAAGGAGAATTTATCGGGAGATCTACGCCGAGTTATCAAGTCATCCACAGATAGTATCAAACCCAAACCAAGATCTTTTCTGGTCCCATCGGATAGCGCCTTCCAGAACAGAGATCAGGATGACCAGGAAGAGAACATTATCACAGCATCTACACCATTCTTTGCTCGACCTGATTCTCCTTGCATCGTTTCTCCCTCCAGTAGCAGTTCATCCACTGACGCTGTTCCGACAGCTAGCCTTCCCGAAGCAATTCCCCCAATCAATTCACAGCCTGACCAAAAGACATCATCCCCAGTCAGCGCCCCAGTCACACTTCCCATGTCCCCTTACGATCCAACATTGACACCCTCGTTTCGTCATTCCCCACCGCGTCTTCCATCTGATCAACCATGGCGTTTCCCCAGCCCAAGTCATCCATTGCACTCGAGGGCGAGGGAGTTGTGTCTTGGCATGCTAGTTCGGGGAGGCATAAGTCCACTCATCAAAACTGCGACGAGTGAATCCAGTTCTCCCAGTATGGGAACCCCCAGTATCATTCATACGCCGTCCAGTGCCCTTGGACGCAGCAAGCCCTTCAGTGATGCGTTTGGAAGTTCGCCCGTCATATTCCGGGCCTCTCCACGGCAACTCTTCTCTGACAGTCAACCTTCTCTCCTGACTTTCAATGCACTCGATCTTCGCAAACGCGTTAATGATTCGCCCCTTAGTGGCGACCTCAGGCGACGCATGCGTTGTCACAAACCTTCTACGATGAACCCCTTATCCGATCTACACGGTGACTGGCTCTCTGACGCGTCGATATCGTCTACAAGCTCTCTCGGAATTCAGAGTCCCGTCCGGTCTTCGAATGAGGACCCGTTTGGTGGAGTGTATAAACCATTGCTAGAGCCTAGGTCACGCAAAGACTTTGCAGACCCAAAAGTGCCGTCCCCCTGCGAATCTTTCTCTGTGGTTGAAAGCCCAGTCGTCAGGAATACCCGTCACTCCGATGTGGGTGCACCGGAGTTGGAAGCTGGTCTCGTGGGCCTTGGAATTGGTTTAATGGCTCCATTCCGGTTGTCGACGTGTCGAACGCAATCCAGCCATGGCGTTGAAGGTTCACCTATGGAAGCTGACGAGGAAGAAGTGGAGAGGGTACTCACCGATGGTTCTCCTGGATCTCCCACAGATATATTAAGCAGTAGGCACCCGCGCTCGCCTCCTTTGAAGAGACGGCGGATGAGCGGTGAGTGAACGGGGCACGAGTTGGCTAATCGTTGTATATTGTGGTGGATGTCGTCTTTGCCTTATTATATCACGGATGGCCACGGACGCGTCATCCCGGGCTTTTTGGTACTCAATGCATATTCTACGTGTAAAGTGTTTTGGAACCGACTTGTATTTTCTCGTTGATATGATATCGAACGCTTAGCAGTTGCTGTCAGCTGTCCCATGTCAAGTCGAGTCGTGTGAAAAATCCGGTTGGAGGGGGCGGCGTGTCTTCATCGAGGATATCGGGCAGGCCCATCAACTCTACTCCCTGTTCGCGTCCGCCAACATCACTTGTTCGCTCTCATCCAGGTCTCAATCTAAGGCAAGCATTACATACCTTGCGAGAACGACCTCTCTTCTCCAATTCGCACACTCTCGTGTTTGTCCTCAACTAGACACCAACGTACATAATGCAAGCCATCAAATGTATGTCGCACAACCAAATTGGTCCGTCTCTTCTTTATGACGTGAAACGAAAGGTGTCGTGGTGGGCGATGGTGCCGTCGGAAAGGCATGTGGAGAACTTGCCAACGCTTCCAATAGTAACGATTCCCCGTCAGACCTGCCTCCTTATATCTTATACCACGAATTCTTTCCCGGTGAGTCCTCGACTCGTACTTATCGATGCAGCACCACTGATGACATGGCTCCAGGGAGAATACGTACCAACAGGTACTTGCACTATTCATGAAATGGTCCAATCGATGCTTATGCAGGCAAAGTTTTTGATAATTACTCTGCGAACGTAATGGTCGATAGCAAGACCATCTCTCTGGGATTGTGGGATACGGCTGGACAGGAAGACTATGATCGCCTTCGTCCCCTCTCTTATCCTCAGACCGACGTCTTCTTGATCTGCTTCTCCCTAGTCAGCCCACCCAGCTATGAAAACGTTAGGACCAAGGTGCGCTTCATCAGATATCTAGTGATCGCAGTTAAACTCAGCACGGCTCCCTCAGTGGTGGCCCGAGATTTCCCACCACGCACCATCTACCTCCGTCGTCTTGGTTGGCACTAAGCTCGATTTGCGCGAGGACCCCGCCACCATCGATAAGTTACGCGACCGGTCAGTACTTTGAACTGACACTGCTATCCGAAATTGCGATCAACGACACGCCAACAGCCGTATGCAGCCCATTCAGTACAGTCAAGGCGTTGCCATGGCTCGAGACATAGGGGCAGTCAAATACTTGGAATGCTCTGCCCTATCACAAAAGGGCTTGAAAACCGTATTTGATGAAGCCATCCGCGCTGTCTGTGAGTGATGGAGATCCTTGTTGCGTACAAGTCTCATGTTCTCGTGTTTCACCCGCCAGTGAACCCGCCCCCGAAGAGAGAGAGGCGTGGTCGAGCATGTGTTATCGTATAATTGATGAATATTTGAATCAGAGACTGAGGGGACTTGTTCGACATCTTCTGTAGATGGATTTCCTCCGCATTTCACACCCATTTATGTCCTGCTCGCCTTACGACCGGTATGCTATTTCCTTCTCTTCCGATCATGAGAATATACGTTGTCTTGTTCTACGGACCATTGAGAGACGGTGACAAACCGCTCGTCTTGGAAATAGTCGGACATTGCCGAGATCCAACTTCTGTGTGGATACCTCAGGGACATTCCATCAGAGCTTCATTAACCATGCCAAAAGTCAGCGGATCGTCTACTACAAGCCTAAGTAAGAACAGCAGCGGACCGATCATACTGAAGAGAAATCAGGTATTGTTCGTCGGAACCAGCGTCGAGTTTATCATTTCTGAGACTTTTTGAGGCTTGTCACCAATGCAGAAGACGAAAACTGGTAGGTTCGCTCGCCACCATCTATTCCCAGAATACGCTGATTAATATATCTCACCCCCAAGAAATGGTGATGTCGTTCTGAGGTATGATGGTCGTTCGCTAACCAGGTAGACCTGTGTAGTGACGCCAAACGACCATGCTCGACTTGTGTCCGTTCACATGCCCATGCACTTGCGCATACCCAGGAGGGTTCTCACCTACCACCAAATCCAGAATGCACATTCGACGAAGGTAAACCTATCAACAGTTTGAGTGACAACGCTCTCATTCCAGCGTGCTAGTTCTCGATGATAGCGTCTCTGATGTATCCCTCGAGACCCCGCGAAACCGATATGACCGTTTACAAAGCCGTATCCGTGCGTCAGGTTATCATCCTCCTGGGGAGTAGGCTGATTTTGGACCGTAGTGGAACTGGAAGGCCTATTGAAGGAGAAGCAGGACGTAATTGAGTTTTTCACTGCGTCTTCCGTAGATCCTTCACAGCATTCTATAACCACGAACATTGCAATGCCACATACTCCGTCCCAAATAGTGTCAGCCCCCGCCACTGAAATTTTCAATAATCTTGGGGCTAGTAGTGGTTACAGGGCGTCAATTATAGATGACAGCCCGTCTGCATTCGAGGTCTTCAATGATTTGCTGGGAAGCATTCCCACAGAGTTAGGTGATCGATCAGAGTTATACATGAATCAAGAACTGAGATCGTTCTAGGTGTTCTGTGGTCAAAGTGGCCACCACACCTCCCCCGCCCCGACATTCTTCGACACATGTAAGTCCCTTCCCTATATCCGTTTTTGGCCCTCGTCCTAAATGGCAGAAATAACAGTGTGGATACTTTCTTTGCTTTTCATCCCCATGCCTCTCGATTACTGGACAAGCCCACTTTCATGATTTCCCTCTCCTTGCCACCCGACCACCCAAATTTCCCATCACTACCCATTCTGCATGCTATCTGCGCGACTGGTTCACTTTACACAGTGGCAAACAGTCAGCAGTTAGGGCTGAATACCCATAATTTTGCAGAGCAGCAGGTAGCACATGCAAAAAAACAGATCGATGAATATATGACGAGCAAACAAAACCTTTTCCAATGTTTGCAAGGTGCGTTTTTCTTTTCTCCGCCAGTGGGTCCCTATGATCAATGTCGTTAAAGCATCAGTTATCTTGTCGTGGTATTACTGGAGTCATGCAAGGTAAGCCCACAAGTGCCGTTGCTCGCGTGTGAGACTTTGACATTCATCCTCCTTAGATGGATTGAGGTTTGATTCATATTCGCAGGACAAGTGCTCCAGTACTGATATATCGCTTAGCTTTTTAGTTCCACTGGGCAATCATTACGCATTGCGGTTCCACTTGGTCTGAATCTATGCCCACCATTTCATGCACTGAATACAACTACAAAGTCTATGTCAATAATGCCGACTCCCCTTACCTTCGTGGAGGATGAAACACGCCGCAATGCGTTTTGGTTGGCCTATGCAATCGACAGGCAATACGGTGCTGGAAATGGATGGGCCATGTCGCTCGACGATAATGATATTGCTCAGCTTTTACCCGTACCCAAAGCAATGCTAGATGCTGGAGTTCGTATACCAGGATATGACATGCTGATTCCCTACTAATGCACATCTAGACATCACTTATTGCAGAACAACGCCAATGGTCGCATCTTCACGAATCGTTTCTTGTTCATCCTCCCGATATAACGGACTCATTCACGCTTTACATCAAGGTCATGATGATAATATCTCGCGTCAAAAGTTTCAATCATCGGTTCCGAATCATGGAAAGTCTTGGAGACCCTGGATCGAAAATCACGAGAGTAAATCGATGGAACGAACCAGACATCCGCACTACGCCGACTTTCAGTCAATTGGATGACGTTATAGTCTCGTTTCGATCCTCCTTATCTCACGAGTTCAAGGATCCACTTGGAAACAATCGGCTAGACTCTCATCTCTACACCACCCACCTTGCCCTACACGTGTTGGTCGTCATCTCTATTCAGCCAACTTCACCTTGGCTAAACCCTTTCAAGCTCAGTCATTCTCTTGCACGAGCCCCATTCAAATGTGGCAATCAATATCTGCACTTCTGCCATGAAGATTTTGCACGCTGCACGAGAAATTTTAGACCTCGTGTACACAGTATGGTCCACCAATTATGACCTAACCCACCTGGACCTGTTCTGTCCCGTGAGTTCGACACCCCGGGGGGTTTTTTTCGTCCTAATTCACAGATTGCAGTTTTGCTGGTTCCTAGCAGGTCGGATCTTCGGACGATTCCTGAAGGCAGCTCAGGACACTGGAAATATTCTGCAGGTTGAGACACTTCAGATCGAACTTGGATTCATCCGGTGTGTACGCTTGATGAACATATTAAGGCAGACTTCTTGAATTCTGTTCACATGCACACAGCATCGCCCTTGGGAAAATGGGTGAGAAAGTGCCACTAGCCGGTGAGTAAAAATCGGTTTCATCCTTCGTGCAGTACATGATAGAGACATGCTCTCCGTGTAGCTCGGTATCAGAAGATGCTGGACGCATGCGCTCTCGAAGCACATGGGCCTTTTGTCAACCAGACTGTCGACATTCCTACGAATGGCATACCAGACCGCACATTGGTGGACGATCTTCTCCTTTCGCGTGTTGCTCAGAATCAGACGTCGGCATATGACCTTGGGGCGTTCATGAAGCTCGACAGTGATTTTGTAGGGAAAACTTGAGCGGCTGGTTATATTTAGATTCAACTCCTCCGATCGATGATCTATGTGGCTTGACTGTATATGTAGTGATGTATGTGATTAGCTCGATACTATTCAAATATTCACCCTCGGTTCATTCTCGGCTCGCATTACACATACTGGATAACGAGACAATGATTAGCAGGGCCCTGGAAACGAGTTTCAAGTATTTTCAAAGTTACATGTCTGCCTCCAACAAGGCTGAAAAACCGCGACTGGCATTCCTGGGTCCACTCGGGACATATACTCACCAAGTGATCATTCTCTTTCAATATTTTAACATTTTCAGTGACAATCCTGCGTCATTCAGGCAGCATTCGAGTATTTTGGCGATTCCGTCGAATATACTGCTCGGTCGACAATTACTGGTGAGTCATGTCATGAGCCATCTTGTGGGAGTCAATCATTTCGGAGCCAGAGGTCCAGCAAGCGTTGTCCGCTGAAGTGCCGTTTGGCCTGATTCCTCAAGAAAACAGCACGAATGGCTCTGTTGTTGAAACATACAACATCCTGCGTGTCCCTGCCATCGGTCAAGAGACCTTCGTGAGGGGCGCGACCGTCCTTGAAGTGAAACACTCCTTAGTGACCCGACGAGGGGTAAATTTGGAGGATATCGAGACAGTAATGAGCCACGAACAAGTGCGTCGTCGTCACGAATATCTCGATGGGCCTCGTCTCATGGTGATCCACTAGGCTTTGGGACAGTGCCGAGAGTGGTTATCCGCACACTTGCCTAGAGCATCTTTGGTGCACACGGATTCCACTGCTGGCGCAGCGAAAATGCTGCTTTCGGCCGAAGGCGAGCTAGATCCGAAAAAGTCCGCGGCGATATGCTCGTCAGTGGTCGTCAATATCTATGAGGGATTACAAGTTTTGCAAGACGGTATCCAGGATGGACCAGGTCAGCGTGGTTTTTTTATACCTTGAACGGTCGCGGACGCAGCGAGATTCTAAAGTGTTCCTGCAGAAAATTTCACTCGCTTTTATATTATTTCTCGTGATCGAGATGTCGCTTTTCCAGCGGGTCGTACTCCGTCAACGGAGAGCATGGCCCTGCTGCGACTCCACGTTTCCCTTGGTGATCCAGTGAACTCGACGTTAGATATTCCGAGAGTAATAAGTACGCTCGACCTTGGCGTATCACGGATCGATAGGCGCCCGAACATCCATGCCAGATCTTTCGATGATGTTTACTTTTTGGAAGTTGGATCCGTCCCTGGGCAATCTTACCCGGAACAATCGTGGACGGAACAAGTGGAGCGAGCGGTAAACCGACTAGAACGCATGGGCGTGGAGGTGTCAGTGTTGGGATGTTGGTAGCGTATGTTTAAAAGTTTATTCATCTCGATAGATTTTCTCGATAAATAGATCATATCCCAGTCACTAGTCTCGTCCACTTCCACACAACTAGAGCAAAGTTACTGTATTTCCCTGCGTTGTCAATGACTCGTCGCACTCGTAACATGTATAAAACGCATGATCGTCAGCGTAGATGGAAGGGGTATATTATAATCAATCCCAATATCCCAAAGAATATCTCATTCATAACCTTGACTCGGATGATCGTATGAGTCAGTGTCGATGGCGGTTTGTTTGATGAGTTGTATAGCACTTTCGCTTCGGGGTATAAAACGACACCGGAACGGTTTCGGGTGGCTGGTATGTGTTTCAGAATTTGCATCTCTATGACTGTGGTAAAGACAGACCTAAGAAGGGACGACGTGTATTCAACCGAAGGGGTGATCTCCACCCCATCTTCCGAAAGTGCCTTCTCGATGTTGTACACTGTGAGAATTGACGCGATAGTCATCCACACCGAATCCATCGCAAGCCATCTTCCGGGACATAGTCTATGGAATTATACATCAGAATTTATCCTGCAAGAAAGTGAGGTCTCTACCGTCTCCCAAACCCGAAAGCAACTTGAGGGAAACTATTGATCCCTAGTTCCATGTTTCTTTCTTGGTCAACGAAACGATCAGGATTAAATTGCATCGGATTTGGATAGCGGGCCTCATCATGAAGCATAGCCCTGAAATCCATCAGAAACTTGCACGGCACGCGGGAAATAGGCATTGCTAACCAGACATTTGGTAACATAGATGTCCCTTTCGGGATGGAATAGCCTCTATATTCATCGTCCTCTGATACAAGATGGACGAGTCCCAACGGCAACACAGGATTCCATCTCAGACATTCAAAGACAACGTAATCGATGAATGGAAGGCTTGCGCGATCGGCAAAGGTCGGGAGTCTCTGCGTTCCCAAAGTATCATCCAGCTGTTGCTGGATCTTGCGTTGTACCTCGGGATGGACTACCATTGCGAGTACGAAGGTAAGGAGAGTAGAAACAGTCTGGTTGGTTAAATTGAGCTGGAATGCATACTCGAATAAGTGCAGCACAAACCGTATCTGCACCAGCTGCAAGACGTGAGAACGGGCGGCACTGGGACGGTAATTAATGAGGCCTGAGGCTTTAGAACCATACCTGCATAGGAAATGCCTGCGACATTTTTGATAAGGTTCTCGTACGCTGGGTCACGCTCGGATGATTGCATCCACTTCTCGAGTTCGTTCTGCGCAAAACAAGGACATGCAGTACCATTTTTGATGCGTTCTTTCACCATTTGAAATGGTTTGTCGATCATTTCCCTGGTCACTGCTTTCCATATGCGAGCTTGCCGTTTGAACCCGGCTCCAGGCATAAAGTCTGGGATATGCTTGACTGAAGACGCGGCGGCATTAAATTCGAGTCCGTCTGCCAGTGCTAAACTTACGAAATGGAAGATAGTCGACCAAAAATGTTCCAAATATGCCGGCTTTACCAAGCCCTTGCATTGCTTCATCTGCAATCGTCACGTAAACATCACCTTTATCGGAAATGTCGTGCCCATATGATATCTTCATGACGATTGCAGCCGCAGTCCTGATAGAAGCCTTGAGCAAATGACTCCACGCATCCGCACGACGCACCTCCTGATATGGTGAGTGTACTGCTCAGGGGAGAAGAGCAAGTTCCTTAGAGTAACACGGGTCTCCTTGAGCACGACCGGATGGTAATTTGAGGTCAGTTGGCGGCGAAAGTGGCGATGGAACAGGGTTCGATGATTTCGCCAACGCTGACCGTACGGCATGGACGAAAAAAGCCAGTCCCAACCCATGCTATCCTCTGAATCAGCCGACGACTGTATTGACCCAGCTCTTCTAACACGTACAGCTCAACCACCATTGTTCTTACGGGCCTGGGTATCGAACATGTCTACCGAGAGCACGGATTACAGATGGAACGGAACATACCGGGAAGAATACCTTTTACTCCGCTGCTCCAAGAGATCCTCGGCGACTTGAACGGAATTTATGACCATGATTGGGTTTCCGAAGATGCGGAGGTAGATGATGTCGCCTAGTAACGGGAAATTAGAATGCTGGACTGGGAGAGGGATTTCTGGTACCATAAATATCGCGCCACTTTGCATAGGTGAGCCACTGGTATGCCTTGGGAAGTTTGACGCCTGAAAACCAGCCGAGGCGGGGACCCGGGGGCAGTGGCTTGGCTGCGATAGTGAAGGCTGCGCTGAACACGAGGCAAGCAAGGCCACACATGAGGAAAGGGGAGAGGGTGGAGAGCTGGAAGCGGGGGAAAACGACAGACAACAGCCTGAGGGAAGGGTCCATAAGGGAGCCTGGGCGTGTTCGGGCGAAGCTTATCGGATTACATACATATGTGTGGGATCGTACTGATTAGTCATTCAGTCAATCTCTTTTCTTTTCATGGCTGGACCGCTCGCTGGACCGTCCTCGCTTAGAGACATCGTCCATCCACTCTTCCACCAAAATAACTTCCCCGAGGAACTCTACATCAAAACAGACCTCGGTATAAAACTCGACAAAGGTCAGCGCATCTTTTCCGTTTGTCCTTTTCTAACCCTTTCCAGATGACCAAATCTGTCGTCTCTCGCTCACGCCCACTGGCTGTCCTCTTGGTCCGTTGCATTGTCCATTGAGACATACCACCCCTTCCTCGCAGAATTTCCAGCCCCCAAAGCAACTACCTACCCATCCCCGAGACCGAGAGCGCCTAGCCACTGTCTGCAAACATTGGCTCCGTGGATTGTGCAAGAAAGGCGACGCATGCGAGTTTCTTCATGAGTACAATCTCCGGCGTATGCCTGAATGTTGGTGGTATGCAAAATACGGTTATTGTTCCGCTGGAGACGAGTGTCTCTATGCTCATCCTAAAGAACGTCGCGTGGAATGCCCAGACTACAAGCGTGGGTTCTGTAAACTTGGTGAGTTACTCTCCTTGGCACAATCGCCCAAAATTTTCTTTATATGATAGGTCCCCTGTGTCCCCGAAAGCACGTCCGACGCGTAGCTTGCCAATCATACTTGACAGGCTTCTGCCCATTAGGCCCCGAGTGTCCCCGCGGACAGTGAGTGCTTGGTCATTCTTCTCGCGTCCAATAGTAATCGTTCCTAGTCCGAAACCTAGTTTGCCCTCGCCAAGGGCTTATGAGCCCCCGTCGCCCCCTTCAAACCGTGATCTTGGCCCACCTCCGCCTGGTTATGGTCGTTACGCTGACTATGATCGAGGAACGTTGGGTGGGCCCGCTGCTAGCCAAGGAAACGTCATGGTTGGTTCCAATGGGCCCCGTCGGAATCTAGACGATGTACTCTGCTTCAAGGTAAGTTTCCTATACCCGCCTCGCAGCTTCTTTTCATCATCTCGACAGTGTGGTGAGAAGGGTCATTACGCCAATCATTGTCGAAATAGGAATGTTCCAGGGAACCGTGGTGGACTTGATCGCTCTAAGAGGTATGGGAATACGGACGATTGATCGTATATTAGCTAGTGGGTTTCTTGTTTGAAGGGGATCCCGAAATGGCCACGATCATATTGTTACGAATATTGCTGATTCTGAACCATCTTAAAATTGCAATGGTGCCTCTGAATCAATATTTGTGGCACAGTCGATGTTGTAAATGCTTATGAGCGAGACTTGGACCAAGTGACCGGTGGCAGTGCCCTGTATGACGGGTAAGGCTGGCAGTCACGGACTCAGAAATGTTTCGTTCTTGCCACGTAGTTGAAACCTCTGATCAGTGATTACCCTGAGAAGCAATACTTATGGGTTGGCAGAAGACATTTAATCTTCCGAGGCGATCCAAGGGTTGTCATCTCGTAACAGAAGATGTGTTGGGTCAGATCTCCGAAGGTATAAAAGACGTCAAGGTATGTAATGCCTAAACTTGATGTCGAGTCCGATGTAGTCGTCACATTTCACTGTAGGTTGGGATTTTATTTCTGTTCATGTGGGTGACGATGCAGATGACTCGGGGTGCAACTTTTCGATTAAAATGTCCAAAGTCAACACACTTCTGCAGCGTTGTCTATCAATGAGAATTATGACCCAGGCAAGCTCCCCATTCCAACGATTGGTTCATTGTATCCAGTGGCTGACCTGACTATAGATGTTCGCAGAGGTGAGCTTCAGTGGCTAGACACCGAGTTTTGATGCGAATTTCCCCTAGACATGGACATGGCGCTGGACACCATCGTCCCGGAGAACTTGAAATGGAGACATGTTGATGAAGGTCCAGAGTACGCTGTCCCCGTGTCCGCTCGTAACATTCTGACGTGATGATCTGGATGCAGTGATTCGTAAGTCGAGGGATTTCACTTGCGGATCCCGAGGCATAACGGACACAGTGTTTCGCACACGAAAGCGACCCTGGTTGGTTCCACGATCTCGGTGCCGATTACGAATGGCTCTTTGAATCTTGGGACATGGCAAGGTGTGTTTGGATGCTCTGTCTGTTTACGGGCATCGCTGACATGGATACAGGGATATACCTGACAGAGTTCAGACATGTTGCACACACGCGACGAGTTGTGGCCACTGTTTTGTGAGCAAGCTGTGAGTTGGATGGCCATTGCGCTGACGGATGCCAGGTCGTAACTCGACGTCGATGCTGGGATGGGATCGTACTAGTCGCATGTTTGCTGTGCAGATCACATTGTATTGCTACGTACTTACAACGCCGTACGACTCGATTTGGTCCGGGCCAATTTTAGGGTCCGTGAGATACGGTGAATAAATTAAAAATTGATGGACTCTCAGGAGGACAGTCCACTGCATGATCGAGTCGACGCTCCCATCCAACCCCCCAGATTCACAGTGCAACCTATAGAGGGTCTTCATTGGGACGTTATTAAGCCTCCAGACCTCTGTCTGCCCTCCCAACACCCTTATCTTCCCCTCTCACCTGCGCACTCTCCTCCCAGCTCGCATAAGTATATCTGCTTGACAGGCGAAACATATGCCAAAGGCTACTCCGAGCTCCATCTCCAGTCGTCCTGCGCTTCGTAGAAATCAGGTTCGCTCCGTCATCCTGTTCCCATTTCCCCGTTTGCCAACAGGTCCACGTTCTCTCCAGGCCTGTCGTTCTTGTCGCAAGCGAAAGCTTGTATGTTTGAGTTCAGTCACTTCAGCGCTCTCCGAATAACTCAACGGTCTACAAACAGAAATGCGATGCTGCTCGTCCGCATTGTGGTACTTGTGTCAAGTTGGGTCCTTCCTTTCCTAGTGGAGCATCCTTCTCATCCTTTTCTAGGCAATGGCACACTATAATCAGTGTTCCCGCACCTCCCGGATATGCGTGAGTATCCTTAGTGCGTATGCCTCACGGGTGCTCACGAACACCTAGACATCCGTCAGAACCACAATGCATTTATGACCCCGTCGATGGATTAGCACTTGCCCCGGATACAGATCCAATCGAAAAAATTCGGATGCTTGAGGAGGAAGTCTGTACGCCCCCCTTTTTTTCTGGAGACTGGATCATAAAGATCTTACATCGAGCATAGCGAGGCTCAAGATTCAGCTGCAGGAGCAAAACAATATCCATCAAAACGAGCTTAACCACAGACCTGGCTCAGCTTCATCCTCATCCGCTTCCAGTGGTCAAACACTCGCCTCGGGGAGCAATCATTCCCTTCACAATATCAATGACATCTCAGGCCTTCGACAGGCTAGTCCCGATACAGAACTGCACCCGCTGACAACTCGGACCTCTGCCGATTCCGTTTTAGAGCTCATCTACTCGGGATGGAATCCTGACCTCCCAGAGCCTCATATACTCAATCACTAGTTTGTGGCGATCCTCTCTTGCATCCCGCCGACACACCACTGACTTTTCGTTGTAGTATCGAGGTTTTCTTCAAGTGTGATCCTTGTGGTCCGCGAATACTCCACCGTCCTTCTTTTTTGTCTGCGATGCGCCTTCATCCTCGAGACCCTGCATTTCCGCACTCTGCTATTCTCCATGCCATAGCGAGTTCCTTTCTTCCTACATTTTTTATTTTGCTAACTCGTTGTTTAGTGTGCGTCTGCCTCCCGCTGGTCATCCCGGGACATAGCCGTGCTTCCGGATGGATCTCGCAGGGACGAGTTTGCTGAATACCACGCGAGTAAAACTCGACAGTATATCGACAAAACAATGGCTACAGGAGAAGACATATTTCAAGTCGTTCAAGCCTGCATCCTCCTTTCCTGGTATTTCTATCAGGAGGGCCGATGGGTCGAAATCTGGATCTTTGCTGGCTTCCAAACTCGCGTCTCAGTACCATTGCGTCTAAATTATCCAGGGACATTTTCCACTCACGGCAACGGCTCTCCAGGTGGATATTTGCCACCCCCAAAAGACTTTCGTGACCTCGAAACTCGACGGCGTACTTGGTGGATGTCAGTAATTTTTGACAGGATCGTCTCCGTTGGTGGTTGGCTTCATGCAATCGACGAGCAAGATATCGGTACTGAGCTTCCTTTGAGGGGCGAAGACTTTGAAAGCGAAGTACGAACAACCTCTTCTGCAGCAACCATTTACTAATACAGCATTCAGCAATTGATTCCAAGTAATCCTCAGGACATGAGCTCGGAAGACATATTCACAACACACCTCCCCAGATACACTGATTCATTTCTGCTTCTCATCAAAGCTGTCATGATGTTTGGTCGAGTCACGGATTTCAACGTGCGAGGTAATTTACGCGCCCCGACAGCTCCCAGCCAGCATCAAGATCCTTTTGCATTACCGGGATTTCGCGAGATGGACAACCTCGTCCAACATGATTTCCTTCAGAACCTTCCTCACATATATAGATTCAACATTGGCATCACGGACGTTTCAGGGAGTGCACAATGTGTTGATACTGACTTGTATATGGTTCACATGATACCTCACGCGTAAGCCTGCAGGCTGCCATTAAATGTTCTTGACTAAGGAGACATCGACAGTGCCACGATAACTCTTCACAATCCGTACATGGATTTCAATGACTTAGAACGCATCTCAACCGACCGGTGTATCAAAGCTGCACAAGCAATACTTTCCGCTTATTTCATGCTTTCGGCAACTTCTCTTGATTTGACCAGACTACATCCATTTGTCACTGTAGGAGCTGTCTTCTTGTCGTGAACTCCAGCGCCTGACGTCCGTAGATCTGCTGGTATCTTGCCGCAGTTGTCCAAGTCCAGATTTGCAGGCATTTCATAGAGATTGGTGATCACGCTAGAGAGACTCAGGTTTGGGGGGAAATCAACGTACTCCGGTGTGTTGACTACTCCCTGCAACATCCATAATGTCTGATATCCGAGCAGTGAGGCCATGTTGAGTTACGGAGCGAGGTCCCCCATCGGACGTAAGTCTTCACTTGAGAGTTAGCTTTGCCTCCTTACAGATCCTCGTAGTCCGGCAAGAGAAGCTCCTTCAGGGACTCATGAAAGAGATCGTCAGGCTCACGACACAGAAGAGGCCTCTGGATGTTGGACTCCCCCTTTATCCATTCTCTCATACTACTTTATTTGCTTCGCCGACTGTCCCTCTCGACGACACTCCCATGGCACCTCTGCCTAATCCAAGTTCACTGGGTCTTTCTGATGAAATGGCTTACGGAAGTGCATCTGTGATGTACTCGGGATTTTCAACCATCCCGCCACCTTTGTACAGTAACATGCCATCCACCACGACAGAAACTTACACGGGAACCGGGCAGAGTGGCTCAACTTGGAGCTGCTAGAGATAATTTTTTTGCATCGCTTGATTTGTATCGTACCACATCTAGAGAAGGCAGAACGGATTGCGCATCAGTAGGCAGTTGGAATGCATATAACTACTTCCATGTGGGAAAAGTAGCAAGTATTGTAATAATTTATTCTCGGTCGCCTTGCGACTGACCTCTGCGTCTCTCGGCTTCTAGTAAAGCGTCGAATTTGGCTTGTGCGGCTGTACGCTCGTCCACTTCGGTAGCAGAGGAACTATCGCTAGGCGGCGCGCTGGAAGCAGGAAGCCTACTGCGTTCATAGCGCTGTCGGATAGTATCCCAAGAAGACTGGCCGGTATTGCGGGAGTTAACGGCTCTGATCTCGTCCCACCTGGTCTTGGATTGATTTGGATTTGAGTTGGATAGGCTACCATCTACAACATGATGAGTATCCTCGTATCTTTATCCATGACGGCAACGAAGTTGTGCTCACTACTGTTGTCCTGGTCGCGAACCCACCCCTCCTCAGGGCCCATGTCAGTGTCTTGCACGCGATCTGCGTGATCAAGGTCGGGTCTGACCTCTGGCTTTTTAGCGAGTATTTCGCTGAATCCGAAACCTATCTGTCCGCTTCCACCGAGTTTCTCGTCGACGTGGTTCAGAGCCATAATGAACCCTTGGGGATTCTCCAAAGAGTTTGCAAAACGGTAGTGCAGCATAAGTTGCCTGAAAGTGCCATATGTCGACCCTGCGAGGAAGGCTGCAACAGACCCGAGACGGACCCCCCAGTTGTTCCACCTTGGCCGAGTAAAGTAGGAACCATAACCATACACTGCAGCTGATGTTCCTATACCATATACTAGCTACATTGAATGCACTGTCAGCTGATGCTCATAGTGTCGGGGACTCGGAAGACTGACATGCCAGTTCATACCGGGACCAGGCAAGAATCGGGCTGCTAATTCGTAATCATGTTGAGATAGGATGCGTTCGTCCACTTCAGGTCGTAGAAGCTCCGTCGTCCGTTGGCGAGTGGTGAACGTTTTGTGCAGCCAAACGATAGTGCTGAGGTAGGACATGGGACCGTGGAATGAACATGGGAATATTTCAAGCACTTGATGGCATGGAGATGAGGTCCATATCATGCCAATAATATTCAAGGTGTTGGCATGCAAACATCGACTGCCAAGGTAATGCACGCTGTTTGAGAAAAACTCCCATTCACATCTGCGAACCTGGGCTGCGATGACTACTGTGTATACATCAATGGCCAAGGGTTTTGCGAACGAACCTACCCAGGCAATGATTGAGTCGTCGTCGCCGCCGCCACCACCGAAACACGACGACCGGGACGCAACGCCAGTTGGCATGTCATCGTTAGGTATCCACACGCTAACGTGTTCTCTCTCACCATTATCACTTCTAACTCCTATGTTAGGCCTCGATATTCCCCTGTCTCCAGTATCACCTTCTTCTCCGTCCTCCGCGGCAGAGAAAACCAAGAAATACAGTCTTTTGGCCGATCTTATGGAGAGCGAGAAAGCTTACGTCGAACTTCTGACTGGCATAATCAGAGTGCGTTTCCCCCCAGATCTCGTCGTTTCATACCCTCCTTCATACTTGTGTATCGCAGAAAGTAGCTGCCGCCTGGTCACGATCAAACCTCCCGCCGCCGGAACTCGACGGCATGTTTCGCAGTGTGGAAGGGGTGTACAAAACGAATCGGTCTCTCTTGGCAGTGAGATATCAATTTCCAGCCAACCAGACGTCATCATCTCTAACTCTCCCCAGAAGCTCAAGGAGCTCGGCGACAATCCATCTTCTCCCAAAGCCCTCGGTGATCTATTGATGCGCTGGGTAGGTACTTACTTCCACCCTCATAACTTGACCTCATCATGCGCAAGATCGATGAATTAGAACAACCTTACGCGACATATGCCAACAAATACTGTACTGGCTTCGATGATTGGGAGCCCGTGAAGACGAATTCGAAGGTTTCAGCTGTCCTGCAAACCTTCTCGGCTGCCAATCCTCCACCTTTCACTTTGCCGCAACCCACGCGGTTGTTCGACCCTTCCTGCTGGACGCTCGATGCGCTCTTTTTACTACCAAAGGGACGTCTACACTATTACAGGAAGCTTTATAGCAAGTTGCTCAAGGGTACGACGCCCGGAAGAAGTGATCATCGACTGCTAACAGGCGCCCTGGGGAAGCTTGACGGTCTTCTGGCAACTCTTGATGGGAGGGCCAATACCGTCGTCTACACCCCCAGATCACATCATGCACAACTTCCTCGCATAAACACGGAGGTGAATCCGATCAGTGCGATACGCATGGAACCGTTTTCGAATATCCCGACGGAAAGTGCTACCCTGCTTTCTGGTCACTTTGGCACGGATCCTGCAAGTGCTGCGACATCTATGCGAGGTAGTTTCTCCTCCAGAGAGTGAGTCCTCCTATGTTACCATTAACTAAATAATTCACACATGGTCCCCTAGCGAACGACTTTCACAAGAGACAGCACTGACTTCTGATAGTCGGGAGTCCTCTCAAGCCACGATATCATCCGTTCTAGATCTCGAGAAACACTTGGCTACTGAAAACACGCTCGACTTGTTTACGATGCAACCAAAGGTTCGTAACCCGGTATTGCACACGTCGCCAACTTAGTTATGTTTACAGCAAGTTCGACTTCAAATAGCCCCTCCACACCTTCCTTACGCCCGCGAGTTACGACTGTCTGCAAAGGTACTTGTACGATTTACCCCAAAGACCACAGGAGTAGAAGTTATGCATCCTCGTGGCCACATTTATATTTTGTCGGATCTCTTTCTCATATGCGAAGAAATGACCCGAGATGAACGAGCCGCTAGAGGCGAGGATGGAAAGGATATGCATTTGTGCTATCCTCCGCTTTCTGGAAAAGTTCTCAACGTAATCGAGGTCGCTGGACAAGGTTGGTTAGCTTATCTTCCATGGTCACGTTCCTGATTGCACCCATAGAGAACGCTGTGCAAGTTAATATTATGCGAAGAGAAGCACTGTTTTTGGAAGCCGATACCCGCATTAAAAGAGACCGAATTATCGATGAATTTCGGGAGTGTATATCGTTTGCGAAAACCAGTAAGAGTTAAGACAAATTTCGTAGGCGAACTTTTCTTACCCATCAATCTAGTCTCGAGGGCCGCTCAAGAACCAGTACCACCCTTGCCCCCTATCAGCAGTCTTCCCCAGTCACCAACTACATACACAAAAGCTGCTGATGGTTCTTCGAGGGACAGACCCGAGCGAGCCGTCCAGCCACGGTTACAAATACAACCCCAACTAAGCAATATCCAGCCTGAGCGAGCAAACGTCACTACGACAATAAACAGGGCTCTGGCAGCTTCCTCTCCTACGCAAGACAATGGCTCGCCAGTGGCGTCCCTCTCACAGACTTATCCCGAACGGCAAGACGTAGTCCCTACCCAGCCTGAGGCAATCCATGACTCTCGACGTGATGTAGTTGGCAGCCCCCAAAGTACCCCTGCATTACCACAACAACGGGCACCTACATCACAGAATCCGGGCGCAATATACCCATCACGGACATCCTCGTCGGGGCGCGCTACCAATAGCCCCCCTTCCTCATTTGTACCCGGACAAGTTGTTCCTATCCTGCGGAGTGCGAGTATTCAATCGCAGTCGACGCCTTTTACGATGCCCACCTCAGCACCTCCCGGAGGACAAGGCAGGTTATATTCACCTCCGATTATACAGAATCCTGCACCACAGAACCCTACTTTAAGACAACACGCTTCCATGCACTCACTTCGTCATCAACCTCTGCAACATCAGCCTTCTTTGCATTCTCTTCCTCATAGACCGATCCATCCAAGCATGCCTCCTACTTCTCATCCACGGATGGGTTTACGCACTTCCAATGAGCAACCATTTGCCCCACATCCACCCAACCCTCCAGTACCTCCTCATTCGGATGGACAGTCCTTCCCCAGACTTCAAAAATCACAATCGACGCGGTCACTCCATGCACAATACCAGTATACCGAAGCCTCATTGCCTCCTATACCCTCATTACCGGATGGGTTTCCTATACCCCAACGCCCGTACAGTCAACGCAATGACTCAATGGGTTCACTGAATTCGCCAATGTCGAAACCACTCCTCCCATCGATGCAAATGGGATCGAGAACGAACTCGGTCGCGGAACCCTCCATTCTAGATCCGAGCCCACCTTCATCTCCAGTTGAAGAACGCAAACCTCTTGGACCCGTACGATCCGTGATCACGGCAGAAACCAAGTGCAAGGTGTTCCATAAGCAACATCATGCACAATGGAAGTCGTTGGGATCGGCGAACTTGAAACTCTACAGCCAAGAACCCACGAATGTGAAGCAGCTTGTTGTGGAGTCAAATAACAAAGAAAAGTCAGTTCTCATCTCGACGATCGTCTTGACAAGTGGAGTTGAAAGGGTGGGCAAAACTGGTGTGGCAATCGAGCTGAGTGATACAGGAGGGGCGCGGACAGGTATCATTTACATGATCCAGCTGCGGAATGAAGACTCTGCGAGCAAGCTATTCAGGGCGTTACTCGCAGGCTCCGACCGGGCGGCATAATGGACTATTTGGCTGGTATCCTACTAGACTACAGATATCCCAACATCATTGTAATGTAGCAGGTAACGTCACAAGCTGAGTGCAAAGCGAAAAGTGATCACTACCACATATTCCGGTCTGAGGCAAGCCCTGCGCAACATCTTCTTTGCGATGAGGCTGAAGGTAACCTGTTACATGCGTTTTGCTTCCAGAAGCATCCAAGATGAAGATGTAATCTGGTATTTTGTGAGCCACGGCGGATCTTCTTTGCAGGTTAGTTACCTAATGTCGCTTTCCAATAGTGCGTGAAGCTAGTCCACATTGGCTCACAAGCACCAGGCGTGCGCAAGTCATCTTTGACACCGTGAATCATGACATTATTTCCCTTCAAGAGGGACGTCCGTTGTCCCTCATCATATGCACTCCGCAAGCGGTGACCAACAAGAGCAGACAGTTCGTCGTTTGATAACAATGCGTCGGACGGTTTGGAATCTCTTGAGTTTCGAATGACTCTATCGGGATCAGCTTCTTCCTCGCCGCCTTCTTCAACTACTTCTTTCGTGATGGACATGGGAACCGTCGGGTCTATGGAGACATGCACGACACGGGAGACTTGGAGCCGCTCTTGTTGCGTAACAGACAGTGGTTCGCCCACCAATAAGGAGTACGCAGGATCATCCGGAGAGAAATTGAAATCTAGTCGGCGTTTGGGTGAAAATGGTCAAAACGGGGCTGCGATCTGAGTAAGTTCGTACCTCCCGCCATGATGCAGGGCCAATCGTGAAGTTGCCATAGCTCTCTGAAGGAAACGACCTCACGGACTAGAAGAGCTGCTTGCCTATGACCAATTCTGGACTGGAATGCAACAAAGTGGGGACTAGACTTGCCTCGCTCTCTCGTAAGTATAGCTGATGAATGAGCTCGAATCAGCAGAACGGTTGAAGAAGAGAAGGTGATGGTACACGAACGCCGGATGCCAAAACAGATGCGTCGTCGCAATAACGTAACCATGTCCTTCTGACCCTGGATCGACGCTTTGAAGTGCGACGATGTTTGCGATGTTCTTGGTTTGATGACTCGAGCCAGTGCGTGCTTGTGTACTTAATTCAGGGTTGCTGTGCACTTGCAACTTATCATAATCAATCTTGGCTTCATGGATGCTCCGGAATAGGGTATGTTTATACGCAATGAGACATCCGTGAGGTTTGTCTGGACCACTCGCATAAGAGTAAGCATATCCGGCGAGATCAAGGGCAGGAAGGAGCTTGTCCAACCCGTCGACTTCCTGGGATCCATTAGATCATGTCTGAGAACAGTTGGACTTGACGGACCTGCATGCATAGTATATCGGCGTCATGCGAGAGTATCTCGGCGTGAAGCATTGGCACCCTCATGTTTGCTTTACGTGCCTTACCACTGGTTGGGAAGAGCTCTGATCCTGTGACCCAACTTGGCGCTTGATTATGAAGAGGGAAGGAAAGACGTACGAACGAGACACTGCGCGAGCAACTACAGTACGCTGAGCGAAATGTTGATTCGGACGCAAGTGGTACTGACATTCCATGTCATGATCTTGACCGAGCGGGTGTGCTGAGAATGGTCGAGAGATATCCATGGTCTGGATAGGAAGAGCGCTCTGGATATCTCTGGCTGATTTTGCCTTTTTTCCCGGCGTTGAAGGCGTTTTTGTTCGGCCTCTGCGGACAGTTTCGGTGATGATGATGATGATGATGATGGCATCTGAAATGTTGATGATGTAATTACATCACCTCACCTCGCCGAGTCCGAGTCGGCGCCCGTCGCGCACACGCACATGCTGACGATCTTCTCAAAAGCGCGCCTTCAGTCGACGACCTCCGCCCTTCGTCGTACAAACAATTTCCGCTCCATTTCCTCTCTCCATTCCAGCCGTAGCATCCGCCACCGCCCAAGTATTTTCCTACACACTCGCCCGAGGTTTCTCGCTTCCATGGCTCCATCTCAGGAAGGTTTAGTCGTTCCAGACGACGCTTTCATGTCCTTTGGAAATTTCGACCTTGTCCGGCAGGTCAAAATGGACTATACTGATGTAGTCGTATCCAAGTGGCGGAGCCGTGTCACTGGCATGACTCTGGTTCACCTAGATTATGAGGGTGTGTGCCTTTGGTCCTATCTTCTTCCATTCCTCTAAGGCCTCTCTTAGCTCCACTGATCAATGGTTATTTTGTCGTTGCGACTGAGAGTAAGCTCCCTCGTCCGTGTCATGGTTACTTCCGTCCTTACTCTCTCAGTTTTCAATGACAGTGGTTGTCCCCACACCCTCGAACAGCGAGTTCTTTGATACTCTTTCCGTATCTCTATTTCTGAAGCAGATTCACCAGTTTGGTCTTCATGGGCTCCGAAAAGTACCCGTATAAAGGCATCATAGACCATCTCGCTAACCGTGGTTTCTCCAATGGCACCAATGCTTGGACGGACAACGATCACACAGGCGAGCACTCTTGTATTCTCATACTCTTGTCCCATCTTTTCTCATCCACCCCTTCTCACAGCCTATACTGCCTCGACAGCTGGAGAGCAAGGATTCCTACAGCTCTTGCCTATATATTTGGATCATATATTGTATCCGACAATGACCAAGGCTGCTTATTTGACAGAGGTATAACAAACCTAGTCAGCTTGGGAAGAGTTCAGTGCATTTATTGACTGTAGGTCCATCACATCAACCCCAAAGGTGAAGACGCTGGTGTTGTATACAGCGAAATGCAAGGACGCGAGAACACGTCTGGCGATCTGATGGCACTCCGGTTGGTATTGACCCATTGGAGACTTCTCCGCGTTCACATTTCCTTTAGGTCCCAGCGTACATTATATCCTCCAGGTAGCGCCTATCGTAGCGAAACTGGTGGCTTGATGGAAGCCCTGCGCGTTCTCACCGTGGAACAAAGTATGTTCTTCATCGACTTGCCTGCATTAACTTATATCCACACAGTTCGGCAATACCACAGCACATATTACGTCCCTCATAATTTGTCATTGATAGTCACTGGGAAGCTTTCAAGTGGAACCAAATCTCTCCTCTCTGTTCTCCAAGACAAAGTCGAGCCCAGCATCGTTGCACATGGACAAAATCAGGGGCCGCGTCCAAAGGGTTGGAAACGACCGTTTGTGGAGACCGCTAGTGCCAACCGCGAGCGCATAAAGAAGATCATCAAGGAAGATGTAGAGTTCCCAGAGAAAGACGAGAGTCAGGGTGAATTGCTGATCACGTATAATGGCCCGCCTCCAACCGCATTCCTGGAACGGAAGGTTAGCTTCAAGTCACAACCTTTGTCGCTTGCTCTAATCAATTCCAGGCCCTGGACATCTTATCTATCTACCTTACCTCTTCGCCCGTGGCTCCTCTGAACAAAGAATATATCGAAATAGAATCTCCTCTTTGGTAGGATTCCCTCTATATATTTGTAACATGTCATGATTCTCATGCCATTGAAGCTCTTACATCTACTTCAGCGAAGATACTCGTGCTACGATGGTAGACTTGCCCGTCTATATCGGTTCCGTGCCCGCAGAACACTTAGACACGTTCGATGCGAAGCTGTCTGCAAGCTTCCATCGCATCGTCTCGGAAGACATTGACATGTCCCGTATGTCAATGGTCATTAACCGGGATGAACGTCAAGTGAGCAACTATGGTGGTTTTTTCAGGATTATTGTCTCACTCAAATGTTTTAGTTGCGGAGCAAACTTGAATCTGCCAAAGGGGACACTTTTTCGGGAACCGTAATAGCAGATTTCTTGTATGGGGCAACAGATGGCTCGGATTTGCCTAGGGCTTTGGACGAGATCAAATACTACGATATCCTTAGAGGTTGGAGCAGCTCACAATGGACAGAACTCTTGAAGAGGTGAGTCGTATGCATTGTACAACTGTGCGATGCTGAATGATATTCCAAGGTACTTCGTCGACCAGCCCTACACTGTTGTCATTGGACGGCCATCAGCGAGCTTGGCAGAGAATCTTGAAACTGCGGAGAAGGATCGCCTAGCAGCGCAAGTCGAGAAGCTTGGGCCTGAAGGTCTTGCGAAGGCAGCGCAAGAACTTGAGGCTGCGAAAGCCGAGCATGATCTACCCATCCCCAAAAAGATTCTAACTTCATTCCCGGTCCCGCATGTGAACAGCATATCATGGATACCCGTGAAGAGCGTGCAAGAGATGGGCAAGGGTCGCACGGTTACTTCCGGATCTTTGCAATCAGATCTCAGAAAACATATCGAAGGTGATGGTGAGCCGTTGCCGATATTCGTGCAATACGATCATGTCAAAGTCAGTTTCCTGTGGAGCTGAGCGTATTCCGGGACTAACAGATCGCATAGTCAGATTTTGTGGGAATTCATGCGTTTTTCTCGCTTGCAAATGTGCCGGATGAGCTTCGCCCGTTCGTGAAGTTTTCTTTCTTTTACGCGGTTTTCTCATGGAAACTCAAGATACCTGTCCACTTATGCCGCTGCGTTCTTCTCTTTACCCGTAAAGCTGGAAAACGGTGAAATATTGAGCCATGAAGAGGTTGTCAATCAGCTTGATAATCTGACTGTTTCGTATGATGCGGGACTCGGATTATCAGATCAATTCACCGAATTTGCACGTATAAGCTTCAAGGTTGAGACACGGCACTACGGGTCTGCCGTCAACTGGCTGCGCGATCTGGTCTGGGGTGGTGTGTTCGACAAGGAAAGGTGAGCGAGCCTTCTTAAAGTCTATTCCAAGCTGCTAACCGATGGACAAGGCTTCTTGTTTCTGCTGCTAAAATCGCTCAGACCCTCCCTGAACTGAAGCGTGATGGAAGCAATGTCTTGTCATCTGTATGGGCCGAAACGTTATTTGACAAGAGTTCGACCGCGCTTGCTGGCGCAATCTTGCCCCAAGCAGAGTTTGTGCCGAAACTCATCAAGGACCTTCAGGAGTTCCCAGAACAAGTGATCGAAGCATTCGAGAAACTGCGAAGTTACTGTACGCATTGATTTTCCCTTATCGTACTGGGAGATGTTTTACTAAATGATTGTTGTAGTAACCGATCCCTCGGGAATCCGGATATCTGTCACCGGAAATGTGCTGGGTCTTGAGAAGCCCCGTAGTACGTGGGGTGAAAAATTCGGCCACCTAGGCGTACGTACAAGTTCCAATGCTATTGCCCAGTTTGCTTCCCTTTTATTTTTAACAGGAATCGATTTTGGCACCGGTGAAGTTGACTTGCGAGACTCTCAATGAATTGGGGAAGAACCCTGTCAGAAAGGTACAGAACAATCAGGTTCTCACCGTACATCCGTTTACTCTTTTCTAGGCGGTCATCGTTAGCTTGCCCACGATCGAAAGTTCCTTTGTCAATCATACCACCAAGGGTATCCAGGGATTCGATCATCCCGAGTTTCCCGCATTGAGGGTTGCACTCGAAGCTTTGAATGCAGCGGAGAGTTTTCTATGGGTATCGTAGATGCCTATTCCAATGATATATGTGCTAATTACTCTTTCAACAGAGGTCGGTCCGTGGCGCTGGCCTCGCTTACGGCGCATACATCACTGCCGATAAAGAAGCCGGGCTGATCTCGTTTTCTCTGTACCGAGTGTGTTTTGTCTGCACGCAGAGAGCTGCTCTCACTGACCCTCTGCCTTGCAGAGCTCCGACAGCATGGAGGCTTATAAAGAGGTGAACAACGTCATTTCTGGGTTAGTCGACGGCTCTGTAGGTTTTCTTTTTTTTGTCTCCGTCAATTTCATAGACTAACTCCATTAGATTGAGCTCGAAGAAACGACGCTAGATGCTGCCAAGAGTAGCATCGTTTACGCTGTTACGAAAAACGTCGCGACGGCGGGCAGAGCAGTAGGTGATCTGTGGATTCAAGACATTTCACTCGTTCACGTCCCTGCAGGCCATCAACTCTTTTACCAACCAAGCGCTCAAGGGTCAGGTCCAAAACCATCATCTCAAGCTCTTGGAACGATATCAAGCTGTCACGAAGGAGGATGTCCTAGCATCATTGAAAAAATACATTCTACCGGTTTTCAGCCCATCCACCTCTACGGTTGTTGTCGTCACGGCGCCATCCAAAGTGGACCAAATCACAGAAGGGCTGACAGGCTATGGGTTTGATGTAGAGAAACGGACGATGGCAGTCGAGGAAGACGAAGCTGGATCATCTGAAAGTGGTAGCATCTCCGGAAGTGGTTCGGAGGATGGTCGGTGATAGCCTAGTAGTTGGCTTGGTTCAATACACGGTTTTCTGCCTAACATCACATATTTGCGTATCAGGGTCCTAGCTCAACGACCTATACCCCAACGATGGTTCTCCTATTAGCGGCGGAGCTAGACATGGAGTCTCACTGCTGTCAAGAACCTCGATCATCTGCTCTTGTGCTTCGCCTGGACGCAGTTCGACATCACTGAGGAAATCATTTTCGACAAGAAAATGTATAGCTTGTGACAGGTTGGATACCGTAACTCGGATCTCAGGCAAGAGCAGCTTAACAGGCAAGGCTATTATTAGAATGGCTGGGGCAAGTAAAGAGCAAATGCACAGTACGTTACGAAGCAGCCTTGACGGTGTCGCAAACGGATTTCGTGGTGGTTTCTTTGGCTGGGGAATTCTTTTGCATTCTTGAGGGTGTATACGTAACACTTGTCCTTTGCTATCTTCATTTTTCGGTGTGCACAGTGGTGCGGTAGGAATTTTGGACGACACAACCTCAGGTGCTCCGTCGTCGTCTGATGTTGATGTAATTTCTTCGCGAGGATGGTCAGTTTTCGCATCAGTTTGTCGACTTGCCGAGTCGTCGACACTTTCTGTTCGAGGTCCAGTAGAGCGAACTAAACCCTCCCGTCGATGGCCTTTGCCTCTCTGGTACATTCGCCCTCGAATTCCCCTACCATTACCTTCCGTAGACATGTTTTGCCTGTGCCTTTTCCTGGCACCGCCAGTGCCCTCCGGGATCAACTGCCCTCGTGCAACAGCCTCTTCGAGTTTCCGTTTCTTCTCCGTAACCTTATCCTCTGTCGGGAACCGCCTTCTCCGCTCTGCTATCCAGGCGTCGATAGCCTCTGGTGTGTCCAGTACGAGGGACGTTCCCTGAATCGCGATCGGTTTCCTGTATCCGCACATCAGAATCGACTCCGAGTCAGCGGCGCGGCGCGGTACGCACCCTCTGAGACTCGGATCGGCGTCCCAGTCCTTTTCCTTTGCCCACCCAGGCGGGAACACAAAGTGTCGATCCATCATGTGGATCTCGACGGACTTGCGCGAGCCGGTAAACGGACATCCCTGGCGGGTGCACCGACAGTTACCGGGCTGATACCAACTCCCGTACGTGAGATGGTTCGCGATGGGCTTCACGGTCCCTGGTGAGTGCATAGGGCGAGACGTATGTGTCGTTGGCGGAGTCGTTCTGCTCTTCGAATTTGCGGGGCCCGGGACGTAGGTCGACGAAAGTGTGTACCCGTCGGTGGTCGTGCGAGGCGGGCCATTCGAGCAAGCCTGCAGGTATGCTTGATAGTAATGCGGGGACATGTGGCTCGATGCATAGTGTTGTGCGTACGGGTTAGCCAACGCAGCGGTGAGTAGGGTCGTGTCATAGAGGGGAGCCGTGTACGAGGGTACAGAATGCCCAGCCCTGCGCACGGATGGTTGTTGGTTGTTGACGTTCATCCAAGTCCTGGCCCGTGCAGACAAGCTCAACATCAATTAGTAGCACTATGTAGGTACACGTGATCTCTCTTTTACTACCGTCGCCGCCGCCGCCGATGCAGGCGAGAAGGCCAAAAATGGGGGACTGAAGCAGATCATGAACACATGTTGTGAAGAAACTAAAACACAATGCATTGTAGTATGTCAGGCATGTAGTGATATGTATCTCGGTCAGAGTCGTGGGACTGGCAGGCAATGAAGCAAATCGGGAGTCAAGAACATCGAAGCAGGGGAGGAGTTTGTGATTTTCGGCGATCGGAGACGTGGGGGAAATGCACACGGTTAAACACAAATAACGAATACGGCCCTTCCGATTGTGCGCGGCAACAAAGGAACATGCTTGAGGAGGCAGCGTGGAGAGAGCGGTAAGGACAAGAAGGCTGGGGGATGAGGCATATGGGTCAACGTAGTGGGCGCGGAAAGACGTGCAAAAGAGGGGGTCGCAATGTCAGGTAGAATAGCATGATGCTTATTCTTGAGAGTCTTGTTGCTGTTGTTCCCTGCCAATTCTTCTCTCCTTCTCGCTCTCCAGCTGGTTGTAGAGCAAGAACAATGCCTTTTCGTTGGCTGCAGGGGTTCCGACGATAGTGAACATTCGTTCACCAGAATTATCGTGTGGGGCCTTTGCAATAGATATCTTGGATCCAGAGAGACGGCGGATCTCCGTAATTTTGCCCCCGCCACGGCCAATGATGCATCCGACCATATCAGCGGGAATGAGAATGTTTTGCGTGCGAAGATTAGCCGGTGGTTGTGTCATTGAGGGTGAATGCGGCGAAGGCGGCGACGAACCACGGCGACCAGCATCGCCGGTGGATCTGCGCGTATTCAAACCGCCAGAATAACCATTGGTTGATCGCCTGGATCCAAGACGCTCTTCACCAGCGCCGGGGTTGAAAGGAACTGTGCCAGCACCCCTTTCCCAGTCCTCGAGCAAGCACTTGGCAATTTCTTCAATTGCACGAGTGATGGATTCTGGGGACCCTTGAACCTCGACGATGCGCTCTGTTGATTGTGGGAGCATGTCTTTCGAGGCTACCATACGAGCTCCAGAAAGGTCCTGGATGGCTTTGATTTTGAGACCACTGCGTCCGATTACCGTGCCCATCAAATTATGAGATATGAGGAGGCGGATAGAAGTATGCGGGGACGACGACGAAAGGGGAACAGGGGACGGGCTTGATGCGACGAGCTGGTTGATGATGAGGTTGTATGCCTGCAGACGTGGGGGATTTGTGAGCGAAGTCGAGATGAAGTGGTAACACAGTGAGAGAGCGTACCTTTGTGATTGCCTCGACAGACCCGCCGACCGTGAGGACACGCTCGTGGACGCCAGGAATGACCTTGCTCACGCCTGCTCTCACCCCGGTCTGCTCCCGGAGATCTGCGACGTTTTTTCCTGCTTTTCCAATGATTACGCCAGCCTCCTTGGTGGTTACGAGGGCGCGGAGGGTGAGGATGTCATGGGCGGAGGTTTGTGAGGGGGAGCGAGATACTGCGGGGGATGCTTCAGTTGGGTAAGCTTGAGGGATGCCCCTGTGAAAAAGAGAGAGCAGACCTGTGTTTTGATGGGCGGAGCGTTCTGCGGACATGATGTTGGGGATGTCGGGTACGATGAGGAGGAAGGGAGGGAGGATGGCGGTGGGGGCGGTCGAAAAGGTGGCTGCGTGACTCAACCCCTCAGAAAACGCGCGTCCGTCGCGTTCCCCGCCACCGACAGCACAGCCACTCGGGTCTCACAATCACGATCCAAGAGAAAGAAAAAAAATAACGTGATGATGATGATGAACCAGCCAGTTTGCAGTTGTCGCGCATAGTTACATGGTTGGTCTTATCGGTACTAAACATAACGTAGTCTGCAGCTCGACACATAAGCATGGTAACCCCCCTAGAATCCGTACTCAGTCAGCTTCTCGAAAGAGGGTGATGCGTCCGCGATAGCTTTTTGGCGCAACTTCAGAGCTGCAGTCTAGAACCCGCAGTCAACACCCAGTCGCAATACAATGTCTCAGTCCTGCCCCACGCACCTTGCGTTCATGGAAAGCCTGTGCTTTGATCTTCCTCTTCTCCTCGAGGCGGTCAACGACATCCTTGTAGCCCCACCCAACCTCATGCGACAGACGCTAGACGGTCGTTACGTCAATAATCTCTCCGCGTCAATCCGTCATCTCCCGTACCTTGACGGTGCAGTATTTTCGGCCAGGCTTCAACCGCAGTACGCGGAGGGCCTCGGGAACGACCATCCGCTTCTTGCGGTCATATGGAGGAGGAACACCCTCGAAAAGCTTCAAACGCTCGAGCGCGGCAGCACCCCTAGCAGACTTATGGGGTACCATGCCGCGGATGGCGCGGAAGAGAATTTTGGAAGGAGCGCGGTGGTGGAAGGGACCAGACTTCTTGGGGTTGACGATGTGACGCTTGTGGAGGAAGTTGTGGTAGCGGAGCTGCGTGGTGCGAGATGTGGTGTGGACTCGGGCGGAGGATAGACGTATCATCATACCTTGTTGCGGAAGAAGCTGCCGGAGATGTTGATCTCCTCACATCTCACTACAACAATCTTCTGGCCGGACAGAATTTGCTTGGATATGATAGAGGCCAATCGACCAAGGAGGTGACCCTTGCCATCAATGACGATGGGTGTCGAGGAGAAAGTGGCCATAACGAAGTCTATATCGGATAATACGTTGAGTGTTGAGCAGAAAAGAAACGAGTACAAACGGACTCGCCTATGAGAAGAAGGTGAGCGCACACTTGATGACTAGGATGTCGAGCCGCTTACCTTGAAGATCTTGAGGTCGTTGGTGAGTGTGGGAACTTGCAGTACAGCAGCCACAATGACAAAAACTATGCAGTCATTCGGATATCTCCGAGCTTATTACAGTTTGCTCGACTCGATCCAGTTCGCTGTACCGTACGCGGTTATCGTCCACGGTTTTCTTTGCACCCCGTTCCTCCTCCAGTACTCGACTATCCGTTCCCGCTCGTTCACCGTAGCCCACACCTTCCCGCACAATTCATACTCCCCCCCTTTTCTTAGCTGTGCTTTCGCGAGTGGGAACACGTCCGTGATGAAATTGATCGCAGTGACGACAGCAACCGTATATCCCTTGAGTGGTTCGATAGCATGGGGTACTACATTAGTGCTCATGTTCAACTTGTGCAGCGCGCCTTCGGTATTGCGCAGGTATCTCGTGACACGGCCTCGCCAGAGCTTTTCACGCTTGGGCGGCGCTAACCAGTCCTGTGTTGATACAATTAGAAATGGATTCCTTTAAGAACTTGATATACTACCTTGTCGACCGACGTTTGCCAAACTTGTCCGAGGAAAAACAAGGATGCTTCCTTGATCATCTGTGCACTGACCCTCACTTCGAGAGACATGTCTGAAAGTAACTGGGACCCGCGTTAGCTAAAGTCTGCTTGATCATCCCATGCTGTCCATCACCCACAGATGCTCCTTGAGGTGCCAAGAACTCTTCTAGAAATGTCAAGATGGCGGACGTTTCTGCTAGTACGAACTCATTGCCTCCTGCAGACTTGTCTCTGACCCGTAAAACAGGCATCGCAGAATAAGGGTAAAGGTCGTGCGTCACTTTGCCCGACGTTCTCCACTGAGACCAGGTTTCCGCTGAGACTTCATCAAGGATGAACGGAATGCCAGAGTCAGCAAGAAGAAGAAGGACAGGTTCCCCACGGGCTCGAATTGCGAAATATGTGAGCTGGATTTCGTGCGAACCCATGATAGTTTCGTCCTGGGGCGTTGTGTATCAAATCTTTCCACGCCAGATTTGGGGTATCCACAAACATACAATCCTGTGCTTAAGATATCTACCCTCCTGACCAGCCTCGCCGTGCTAAGCAGTCTACTTCATCATCCTCCGAAAGAGTACCGCCATCGACCTCCCTTGAAGCCGCCCGACAGATCCACGACAAAGAGATGCCCGGAATCAGGGTATTTCTCCTGGAGGCTGCTGTCTCCCCCAACAGCACCACAGTGGGCAGTCGTTACGTATAATTGGTCATCGTTGGGACCTACGCAACAAGTGACCACAGTTCCCCAATAATAGCTAGATCAGTTGCCCACCTCCGAAGCAACACGCGGTGATGTTGAGGGCAGTTGGAAAGTATATCTCGGTATCAATCTTGCCCTGGGGTGAGAAACGGACGATCCGGGAATCTCCCCATCTGTGGAAAGTCATCGAGCGCAGTCTGGGATCAATCGATCAACGAACCTTGCGCTCCATACATAGCCTTCCTCATCGATACATAGACCATCGCAGTAGGTCTTCTCTGGGTATCCTTGGGCAATTGCATCAACGAAAACTCTCCGATTCGACAGCTTGCCATCATCGAAATCATAGGCATAGATGATATTGACGAGGGAGTCCGTGAAGTACCTGTAGCTTCTGTTGAGTAGCAGACAACAAAATCAAGTTCATGCTTGCATCGTTTTCTCATCGGGACTCCAGCCAAGTCCATTACTATCCTATCTGATGAGATAAGTTTTATTTCGGCGAGATTAGCATTATGGCCTGCTGACCGTAAAGGGCCCTTCGTCCACAATTTTGGATTCCGACGTTCCTGGGTCATACATCCAAAGTTGCCCTGGGATGTTCTTATCTTTGGATTGAATAGACCCAGCAAAAAATCGGCCTTTGCTATCGCATGCTCCGTCGTTGAATCTCACATAGGGCGCGTGCTGTTCGGGCAGTGGTTTACAGAGGTGATGCAACTTTGATCCTTCTTCCAACAGTGCGAAACCACTGCCCGTGGTACACGCCAACTAGAAAAAGTTTGGTAAACAACAACGAGGAGTAAGCCGCGAGGCATACTCACCCCACTCTCCTTGTTTCTCAGAGCGAGGCATGTGATCGGTTCATCAAATGTCTCCACGTCTAACGCTAGAGTCCTGGTATTCAGGTGGAAAACCTTGACGAAGGAATTGAGATGACGATTTTTCAACGAACAAACCCACCAATCGCTTACCTTATTCTTGCATATGTCCACGAAGTGGAGAACTTGCGTCCTGGGGTCATAAAGAGGGGCTACTGACGGCTCATCAATGGAAGCATTAGGTGGTCGGTACGTTCAGACCTTCGCCAAGAGTACACCCGATCTTAAGGAGCGGCTCATTGACAGTAAAGGTTTTGGGTGGGGACATGGGGGATACAACGATCAGATATCACTGACTGGTGACTCTGTACATTGCATATATATGCGATAATAGTCCTCGCGGTCATCCAAATGGGGAAATTATGTCGAACCTTGAATGAATGACGACCGGTCGACCCCGTGACGGCCCTTAAATAAGGCAAGCAATAACAGTTTTCGATCATACGCAAGGCAGAGAGAAGTGTTTAATTGATGCCAAATACAAAACGATAAGTGGATAAAGAGTGTTACGCCTTCCCTCACAGAGCTAATGAAGAATGAATAAGATGTAATGTGCGAAGGTGAGACTTGCAAACCTTCAGGCGTTTTTGCAATGTAGTCAATGGCTGAAGGCAAAACTAAGCTTTGGGAAGTGAACGATCAAGGAAGGGGAGCCTACCCTGCTGAATAGTTTGTATCTCGTCAGCTTCAGCGTCAGGAATTTCAATACTAAACTCCTGGAGAAGTAAGTTTTAAGCAATCAAGAGCCTTGTTGGTGGAAGCACGCAAACCTCTTCTACGGCCATAACGACTTCTACTGTGTCCAAACTGTCAAGAGCGAGGTCCTTCGCAAAGGAGGCGGAAGGAGAAACCTGATATGTATGTAAGCAGGAGACGAGAGGTGAATGTATGCGTTGGGATACTACCTTGGAGGGGTCGACTTTCTCGAAGCCTTTCAACACGTTGAAAATCCTGGTCTGAATATCTTCATTGGAGAGCCCGGCCGCGGAAGAAAAGTTTGCGCGGTGCAATCTGTACGCCGACTGCTTGGAAATAGCAAAAGTTGGTCGGGAACGAGACAGACTGCGAAGAGTTATACGAGCGAATGACATTTTGGTGTGAACGCGTCCAGACGGTGCTGTGCTCGTTATGACGTCCGGATTTTACCGACATGATTACATAACCAATAAGTCACATCACGTGAGAAAAAGCCCTTGCTGTTCCGACTTGCCAGGTTTTCAAGCAGCCGTGTAAGAACGATGAAGCATGGCGTCGCGTTCCGAAAATTCTCGCGGACATCGTCCCATCGAAACCTGATGCTTCGGTGCGCGGTGTACCTCCTTTTCTGTTCCGACACTCATATTGCACGTTCAGAAACCTTGTCAGCTCGTTGTTCGAGTATGAGCAGATTCGAACTACGCTTCCAAAGGCAAAGGATACTGCAAGGCTGGCTGAAAAGGTGTGGAATATGAATTCTGCTACGCGTCTGTCTAATCCCAAGCACAGATTATCACACTTGGGAAAAGAGGGAACGAGACGTCCTACCGTCGTGCCCAAGGCTTCCTCCTGAAGTCCGAGCTCTTGCCAAAACTCTTCTCTACCTTCGCGCAGAGATACAAGCAACGCCCAGGCGGTTATACACGCATCGTTCAGATCGATAACCGGAAGGGCGACAATGCACCAATGGCTCTCCTGGAACTAGTCGACAATCCAAGAGACTTTAAATTTGAGATGACAGCACGGGCTGTGGGTCGGGACTTGCTTACCGACAGTCTGCGGTGGAAAACGCCCAGGGGTGTGCTCAACAAGGGTGTCGCGGATGCTCGCGCATCTATCTCCGGCGAACTCCAGTTGAAGGTATCTGACAAGGGACAGTTACGCTCTGTAACGCGAAGAAACCTCCGACAGGTGTTAAAGTACCGGGGAAGTGAGGCTCTCGCTCAGATTAGCCAGAAAGCGACAGCGCACATCGTGAGTACCATGGATAATTATAGGATCGCTCCATTCACCATGTTGCAGGAGTCGCTTCTCGCTAGACCGATATTGCAACACCGGGTACAGATGGCCGAAAATTCGAGAGCAGGGCATGCCAAGGCACCGTACAGTGCAGCGTTTCCTAAGACGTCTCTGCATGCAGGGTCCGCGGCTCCCGGGGATGTTCGGCCTGCTGGGCAACTCGCCAAGGGTGCACTCACACGAGTGGGCTGGCTTCCAAGAAGTCGGCTACGCGCTGCCAATAAAGGGTCATGCCAACCATCAGCTTACACTATACAGAACCTGCAGCTTCCGTGAGCTGCAAAGATGGCATGCTTTATCGTTGATCGCATGATGTTACGTCACAGGGGTGGGCAGAACATCTGACACTGCGCCCGTTATTGTTCTCATTTTTAGTGAAGAACAAGGAATGATGGACGGAGCAACGTCGTAGTAATAGCGTGCACAATAAGCAAAGGAAAAAAGGGATACAAGAGGATGATGGTTGTGAACAACACAGACCGGTGCAAATTTGGATACCAAGCAACAGATAGCGTCACATGACCAAGAGTGTCGTGAGGTCCTTCCACCCCGCCTGGAATGATTCGAGAACGCCCGCAGGCGAGGTGGATAAGAAATAAGTAAATGTTAACATATTGTGTGTAGTGCGAATGATTATCCGCTGGCAGAATGGCCCGCGTTCTGTCCATGACGATGGTATAGTATGACGGCGTGCGTATCGGAGGGTATAACCTTGTGCATGAGCTCACTGGGGGAGAAACTGGTCAGAGAGGCAGACGATACCCGGGTAGACGTACAGATTCGTTCCAAACGTTGAAGCGATAATCCCACCAAACGCGGTCAACGGTGACCCCATTACCTTGTGGGGTCGGAGACGCGCGCTGCGAGGTGCGGGCCGGGGTAGAACCCGAAAAGAGCTGTGATATTTCACACCGTATATCTCTCCAGCTCCGAGCACTTTGGACGGGTCAAGAGGACGGCGAGACGGTGTTGGAGGGGAACGAGGCGCACCTCACGTTGGCGACTTTTGTGCGTGATTTGAGAGCATACTTGTAAACCGAACCTGCGTCGAGGATAAGGGTGACGCTTTCGCCTGGATGGAGCAACACGATCGCGCTGGTAGATCGGCCGTAGTCACGGAGGAGCTGTATGGATGCGCAGTCATGGGTGTCGTTGGTGAAATCGAGGCAGACCTCGTATGAATCTTGAGTTAGAGCAGGCATGGGAAAGGGATGGGTTCGGTTGCGTCGCAGACGCTCAAGTATGTATGTATTTTGTGTGGAGATAGGAGGGAAAGGGAAGATGAGGAAGCCAGCCCCGCACGAAGCTGGTTTTGTTGGGCTTGCGTGAGGGAGCAGACGAGTTTCAGACAAGCCACGTTGACGACGCCGGCTTCTGCCAATTGTGCGCTCCTAACGACACGTTGATTCAGTGAGGCAATCCATCCCTTCCCCTTCCTCGACCTCCCTTTCGCTTCCTCGTATACTACCACGTCCTTCACTCAATCCAGCCTCACATTCGCTTCCTCCACACCTCCAGTACGAGGGGCGCGAGTTATGTGTCCCTGCACAATGAGTTCCAAATAGAACGCTTCCACCGTTACATATCCTCCTCTCCCACAGCAGCCCTCTCCATCAGCTGGGCAGATGTCGCCAGTGACGGTCGCGTCGTGGAAGCTGGCCATGTTTGTACTGCTCTCGCTTCCCTGCCACCGGTTCCCCGGCTCTATCATACCTTTGCAAAGTTGACTTCCCTGTAAATATTTGCGTGTCTTCGATATTCGCCACCATTGCCCCTTTGTACCTGTGTGTTACCTTACCCGTGCCTTCCCGAGTCCCCTGACTTCTCATCCTGCAGTCCCACAGCTGCGATACCGTATTGACTTTGAAAATGCGACCTCGCCTCACCTCGCATAAGCTTCACCTGACGCGCACCACCCCGTTCGAACGCCTGGGGGCTGCCATCTCACCGCCGAGGCCACCTTCTCGGCCCTTCGCGATCTCACCATCCGCTCACGAGCAGCGCCGTTGACGTACTCAGATTCAAATCGGCTCTGTCAGCTTGACTCGTTCACGTACGCACAATATTAATGTCATTGGCTGGGGTTCGAGATCAGAAACGTGCACATCGAGTTGCTCTTCGACGGGAGCTGCCTTTCGAAAGCTGGTTTCGCTGGGGTGCACCCGTCTTAGCACCTCCATCCTGCTTGCGCAGCCTGCCAACGATAGAATACTTTGCACTTTCTCTCGTGACAGTCAGTACTCGCGGAGAATTTATTTATTCTTGCACTGGGACCTTCTCTCCGGACGTTCAAGCCGCAGATTATTCGTGCCTGGTATGCACTCCCACTGTATGACCAAGTACGTATCATCTGCAATGGTCTGGAGAAACGGTTCCAGTTGCCAAATTCATGTTTGCTTTCAGTCGTCTCATGACCGAGAATGGGAGAGATGATAACACATGATCAGCATGCCACACCAAAGATAGGTCCATGGGAGGACAATGAAGAAACCTAAATCGGGGATCATCCGGGCATGACACAATTTTATCAATGATGTAAGACAACGTATGACAAGGTTCATATTAAAGAGTCCATGAGGATATGATAGATTCCTATCTACAAGTTTATGTGTCGACACCTTACGGCGCTTACATTTTACATCAAAATTCATGCACATGCCGGGGATCGGGACCGCGTGAAGGGTAGGAATCATGACTCTCCTTCAGCGGTGGTAGACCGACGATCGTGGACGCCGTGCTCTCTTGCCTGGCATGACGGTGACCGCGAGCATCGTCGATGTCGTAGGATGCTCTAGAATCCCAGGGATCACCCCGATCGGCCATCGGGATATCATCCGCCAGCGGGCCGGTTGAGTCATTGAGCGCGTCATACTTCTCGTGGTCTTGTCGTTGAGAAGCACCATACGATGACAAGACGAAGAGGAAATAAGACTGGGAAATGTGGTAAGCATATGGATTGGAATGGTAGCCAGCGTCGCTCACTTGAACTAGGGCAAAAAAGATCCAAGCGCCGCCCATCAGACCGACGTCTAGCCATGAGAATATGTCACAGAGAGTCTGACCCTCCGAGGAGGTGGAAGTGAAATAAGTAGTCTCGCAATTTGATTGAGCGGTAGAGTGGCGGGTAGCGGAAATAATGATCCAGACGGCAGCAACAGCAAACACTGCAATAAATGCAAGTGTGTGCAGGGTGACATATCTGCGGAACATGATTTCCTTTTCCTGTGGTTGTGAGGCGATATGAGAAAGAGTGGATAAGAGTGAGCGCTTCAGTCACTTACTCTGGCGACACCGAGGAAGCCAAGAATCTGAATAGCGGCTGCTACATAGCAGAGGATTGCAAGGATAAGAGGAGCAAAGGATGGAGTCGCAGCGCCGACGACTGGAGGGGTAAGAGGTCAGGCTGCGGAGGAGGGGATAGGAAGGGGGTTGTGCTTACTGGACGGTGTAGCGACTGAGAGAGTTCCGACGATAAAAGCGACGATGAACTGTTCTGTGATTGTAGCGTATACGCCTGCATTGACGAGAGGGATAGCACAACAGCAATACTCTCGTGGCTTCATGGTCGACGTTGGAAGTAGAAAGCTAAAGACCCGCAGCACGTTGGCCGTGCGCTGCATCATTAATGGCTGGCAAATTAGGAAATGCACTCCCACGCCTCGCCATATTAGGACCGTTTGCGCCTTTCTCTCTCGCTTCCAGCTCGATCTCAAACATGGTCCGTTTGTGCTCTTTGTCGCTCCTCGCCTTGTTTTCCGGTGCAGCCCTCGCATTTTCTGCCCCAGAACAACAAGTTCTCGACGAACCATCCGCCCAGCTGTCTGACAAGTGGTCTTACACCGATTGCGGTCAGAGTGCGCCTCGCCAACTCGGACAAATAACTGACAAGTAGACAGGCAATCCTAGTGACCCTATTCAGTTGAAGTCGATTGAACTCTTCCCAGACCCACCCAAACCGGGCGAGAATCTCACTGTCAAGGTTATCGGTACCGCCTCCGAGACCGTCGAGGTTCATTTCCTTGTTTTTCTTGCTCGGTTGAAACTTACAGGACCCTCAGGAAGGCGCATATGCCGACGTCGTTGTAAAGCTTGGCCTGATCAAGTTGTTGAGCAAAACCTTTGATCTCTGTAAGGAGGCGTAAGTTCTGGTTTACCTTGCTCAGGGAGCCATCCTCACCTTTCTTAGTCGTTCGGCCGAAACAAGTATTCAGTGTCCCGTTGAGGAGGGTGAATACATTGTCGAACACACAGTTGCTTTACCGAAAGAAATACCGCAAGGTCTGCCTCTCGTACACATATGTTATTTTCCACTTACATCTTCCCTCAGCCAAATTTTCTGTCAATGTCAAGGGGTACACAGTGGATGACGACGATCTCCTTTGTTTGGACCTCAAGGTGGATTTCATGAGATTTCCCTTCTTTTGGTGAAAACCGCAGCGACGAGAGTCATCGATCCCTTGATATTCTTGCTCTATGATAGTATGCAGTCGTGTCATTAGTCTTTCGTATATGTCGAGCGTGCTTTGGTTCGTTGTCCGTTTGTGTTAGTACATACCCTAATGGGGAGTAGACACTTAATTACACAACAAGCATATTGATCCTTGATGCCAAAAAGCTCTAGGAAAAAGAAGGAGAAAGCCGCAGACTTCTCGGTAAGGTTGATTTTCGACACTGATGCCCTCTCAATCATCTCCTGTCGTAGAGAGCGAAGCTCAAGCTCGGCAAAGCCAAGAGGTTGCCCTCGAATGTCGTAGACACTTCCTTCAGGACTCGGAGTGGGTGGATACACTTTCTTTTCATCCCTTGGACTGAAGCATTCCAAGGCATTGCCCTTCCAACTCAGAGCATTACCATCGAAAAGAGCGATGCTGTACCCACGAACAAGCGGCGACAGACCTTAAACGACATACTTTCTCTCCTCAAACACTACAGCGCTGGAGTTCGTAAAGATGCCATCTTCAGCGCTCGAGAACTCTTCCAGGATCACCCTACGTCACTGGAACGCTCAGCTGCCTCTCTACTGAGTGCTTGTGTACGCCTCGTCGCTGATGAGGTACGTGTCGCATCACACCCGAGCTTTTTTGCATGATTCAACCGTCGACAGGATGCTGGTGTTCGCAAGAACATACTCTCCTTCTTTGAATGGATCTTTCCCCGTCTGGAAAAGGCAAGTACTCGCATCACAGCCAATCCACCGTCTCGACGTTCACCCGCAGAAAGATCTAATACCACACGTGCCGTTACTATTGCTGTTCGCCGCTTCCGCCCAAACACACATATTCCCCGAGATCAGAATAGATGCGGTGCGCTTTTTGGACCTCCTTCTAGATGCTGTGCCAGAGAGCGTGGTGTGTGGATGGAATGAATCAGGTCCAGGAACTGGAAAACGCATTTTGGAGGGCTATCTCGGAATCCTCAGTGCTGGAACAAAATTTGGTGGAGATGAAGGTCCGTCGACGCGAACCGACAGCGTCTTTATTCGTCTCTCTTATTCTCCTCCAAGGAACAATGCACGCGATTTCCACCACCTCGGTGGTACTTTCGCCCCAGGTAGCTATTTTCGCCCAAATCTCTCCACCCCACTCAACCTTTGGTAGTCAAAACTGGCAGTTCTGCAATCTCTTTCATCGTTCCTGAGTCATGCAATTGATCCACAGTCTTTTGCACGCAGCGGATCACTCGGAGAGGTTAGCCGAGTGATGTCATCCGTGCCAACTTGGTTTCTGCGACCTTGTTTCGCAAGCGCTCGGCAATACGAAGAACATGCAAACTTGTTGCAGCTTTCGCTTCAAGGGGCGAATGGGAAACATGTAACCTGGAATGCGGATCCCGAGTTCGAGTCTTTCGACGGAGATTTTGCCTACGATCCGCAACTCCTGTGTGGAGAACTCGAAACCACGTGGGATCTGAGCAACCTGTCGGATCTTCCCTCCGAAATGGATGAGCTTTCGCGTCCGCTGGGCGATATCTCCTTGATCATGGTAGGCAGTCTTCTCGTGGATGATCTAGTGCTGGAAACGCGAATCTTGCAGAGATTGTCTCGAACGCTTCACTCGACTTTGACAGCCGCGTTTCTTGATGGCGCTCCTGTCGTGTTCTCTCCAAGTGCTAATCCTACCGAAACGGAAGTGCAGACGCTTATGGCGGCGTTCAAGATCACTCTGGCTCTATACGGTGCCATTCTCCAGAGTGATGATCTGGTACGTGGACTTGGGTTGTCAATGTGGGGTAGTTCTGGACCTATGGATCAGAGTCGGGGATCGGACCTCCTCGCCCCTTGCGAAGAGCTCAAGATGCTGCTTGATTACCTGATTGGGTACTTTCCATTTACCCCTGCACATCGAGAAGCAAAGGTAAGCGTTTGGTGGCCAGCAGAACGCAGGTAGTCTCATCTGGAACACAGGTGGAACAAGCTTTCGAGGATCTCAGCGTGATCTACTGCGAACTCACGTCGCTGCTCGTCCTTGTCTCACACCAATTGGGAACAAGGAATGTGCATCGGAGAAATCGTTTTCGGGGCCCGCGTCGCAAGGCTTCGCCACATCTGAAGAGCGACTGTTCGTTCGCCTTGCAGACAGATCTCGTCCAATCCTACGTCATTCGGCTTCTTCAGGGAGACGGCGGATCAGACGCACAACTACCAAGGCCGATATCAGCTGCGACATACATGGCACTCCTCCCGACGATCTGGGCATTATTGAGCCAAAAGAGTGGACAACAAGCGGGAACGCAGCCGTCGTCGGTGTTGGTGGCGACGCTTGACCACGCGATTCGGACCGGGCATGCATCGGCGGTGAAGCGACTTACAATCGAGTTTATTGGCCGGCTTTTACTCGTGAGCGTGTTCGTTTGCGAGCCGAGACGACGACAGACTGACATCATGCCCAGATTGAAAAAGAGGTCGGCTACACTGGCAGCTTCAAGGCTCGGCACAAAGAATGCGCGGGGAGCAAGTTCCGAGAGTGGGTGATACACCTCCCGAAAATCCTTTGGCAGGCAGGCACGAGCAACCTTGCCACGACTCATGTGAGATCGCGATGACTCGCTGAACAGTCGTCGTGTTTACGAGAGTAATTTTTCAGACGATATTGGGGGTGCTCTTACGTCTGGTCCAGCGTGGATCGTGGGTCGTCTCGCGCGAGGTTTGTCTGCAGTCACGAACCAAATGGTGTGTGAGATGATCGCTGACTCTGACGTCCCTGATGCGCGCAGCAAATCCGCTCGCTGCGGTCACGGCTGCGGCCGTTCTTCGTTGTGGAGCATCCCATACGCGGGCAAGTTCTTGGCCCGTTCAGCAAGCTTCCGATGTCTGGGCAAGTGCGACGTCTCACATTGGACTTGTGCGCTACGCTAGTCGGAGGAGAGGAAGCGGATGATGAAACGATGGATGACAGACTCTACGACGCGGTCTCCGAGGCCGTCAAGGGCACGAGCGATGAGACATATTGGGAAGCGGTGACGGAAGCCATGCGGTGCGGGTGAATCGAGGGACACGGATTACTCTACGGGGATTGGAGAGATGAACGTGGCGCGGAGATTAGGAACGATGGCGTGCTGCGCCACGACTCTTCGGGGTGGTCACATGCCGGGTGGCAGGAGGAAAGGAAGGGAAGGGAACAGCCCTTTCTTCTTGTTCTGCCAGGATGTGTACCCTTAGCACTGTAGTAGGGGGGTGGGCGTGGCATGTCCGTTCGTATGGAGGTTATTTTTACCTTTTTTGCTGCGGTTGCGTTGGCGGAAATGAACAAGGCGGACTGATCGGTTTCGGTTGTAAGCACAGGCGTTCCCATCTCGTTTCAACAAAGTCCAATCAGATCCAACTGCGGAATCATCCTTGCTCGACATCATTCCGAGGCTAAATCGGGTATAATAATGATTTAATGGAGACGCACAGCGACTCATAACATTCCATTACCGGAACATACTGCGACAAAAGAACAAACACTCGTATCTAGGGGATTAATAAAAAAAAGAAAGAAAAGAGCACTTGACCAAAGCAAGGCGAGACAATACCTCCGAGACAATACAAATCCCATCCAGTACGGTATCCATGCCGTAGCACGCTGCATGCGCGTGACGGGTATAGTAGTTGGCCGAGGCTTGACCAGGCTCCCTGACAAAGAGAGCAATCGACGGTGGCAGGTATGCAAGGAGTCTAGTATCAATAACAAATAAGTGAGGCATCGGGATTTGGTTCACGCCCACTCCCAGGTAATCCCCACGCGACCGACACCCAGGCTGGCAAGGACTCCGAACGCGACTGGAGACAGATCGAGATCCGTTTGTTGGCAAGCCTCACACCGGTCGGTGACGGTAACAGTGACCTGTTGCTTCGTGGTAGCTGAAAAAGAAAGGAAATGAGTTAGGGTCATGAACGCGACAACATGGATACTTGCGATCTGTGACCTTGATCTGCCTGCCGCAGACAGGGTTTGAGTTGGGGTTCACATCACTATAGCCTCTGCCGCAGAGTCAGAAAGTGCTAGAGCGAGGGGGGACAAGGGACTAACGGATACTGGTCGTAAAGCAAGTGCGAGACAGCAGCAATGAAATCGGAGTTCGTGTTGGTGATACCGCATGCACCCAGGCCAGTGTCATACCAGGTGCCTGCGATGGCCAGGTGAGCAATATGATCACGGAAAAGAAAGAGACGAGTACCTTGACCAGTTTGAGTGCCGGTCATGAAGCTCGGTTCGCTGCTGCCACTGTAACTATTGCCAGAGGATGGCGTGGGTGTGGGCGTGGGCGTGGAAGGGGTGCTGGACGTGGAAGGAGAAGGCGCAGGCGCAGGAGTGTTGGGGGAGGGAGAGGGAGAAGGAGCAGAGTAGGGGGGAGGAGAGTAGGGAGGAGGGGAGGAAGAGGAGGAAGAG